>PQFF01000315.1:68596-177055 GCA_003547095.1 Diversispora epigaea | reverse complement strand
TTTTTTTTTTTTTTCTCTGGCAAATTTTTAGATTTTTTTCTAATTCATTTTTTTTTTAATCTTTGGGATTTAATTTGGTATTAGATTTATTTCTTTTGGTATTTATTTATTCTTTGGCTTGTCTAATTGGTAAACAATTTACATTGGGAAAAAAAAACAATTAATTCATCATCATTACCACTTAGAGATAAAAATTCATTTGTTTTTTTATTTATTTGATAATTTTTTTTGAATTTTGCAAACAATGCAACGACGAAAAAAAAAAAAAGCATCGTTATTATTAACGATTAATAAAGAATGAAAAAAAATTGGCATTATTATTTATTTATTTAAGTGGATATTTTATACGTAACGAAACAATGTCCAGTGTAATAGTTTTTTCTTGTAAATACATGCGAAATTATAAATTGTTAAGACTTTTAATGAACGATTCGAAAATGATTATTTTTCGTTTGTACAATAGTCACAAGATAAACGATAAGACAATTGCAGAATTTGATAATTTTCGCTTTCCGAAAAAAAAACAAAAACCATTAATCAATTGAGTACGTGTATAATTTTTCTTTGTTCTAAATAATAATAATAATAAACCGAAATAAATTAAAAATAAAAGCTGGAGAAAGAATTGCGTCCCGTAATGAGTGGCTATTTGACTAGGCAACCTTGCGTGCGTGCAACCATGTGTTTGTACGTAAAAGTATAAATTATTATAAAAAACGTTTCCAGTGAGACAATGTATTGACCTAATCTGTTAAAATAGTTTACATTAGGTGAAATTAAAAATTTCTTTATCATCTGACAAATTTTTTTCGATTTCGCCACAAATTCCGGCAAAAAATTAATTCTCGGTAATCAAAAATTTTACTGCAAAAATTTATACATTTAAGGGTAAAATGGATTTCTTTGTTCCTACTTAAGATAAATATGAATATAAATCGCGACAAAAGAAGAAAAAAAAGAGTAAAAATAGTGTTAAAAAAATTCCCGACATCCGCTGTTTATTTTTTCTCATACTTGAAACATGTGGCGGAATGTTAGACCCAAATTTAGTATATAAAATTTTTTTGTAATTAACTATATGTATTTGCCTTGAATATTTTTTTCTTTCTTTACGTTAAAATGTTCGAGAATGTTTTTCCTTGAAACCTTTATTACAGTATTAGAATGTATGGAGTTTGAAAGTACTGTATAGAATATAAAATGTATTTTTTTTCACACAGGGGTGATGATTAACTCTTTGTTTATTATCTTTATTTTCTATTCAAATAAAAGCTACATTTAGATTCATTACAAAAGTAAAAAACATTATAAAACATCATTATTATGCAAAATCTATTTAAAAAATAAAACAACGAGGATTGCGTGGAAATTAAAGTTTACGGCGTGCTAATGCCAAAAATAGATAAAAAAATACAAGTAATATTAATTATATCACCAACACAAAAAAAAAAATAATACAAGCCGACTATGCAAAAAAATTTTCTTGAAACCTTTCACTGGCTCTGTTCAAATATGCATCTTCCAAATTTAGGTTAAATTCTCACACTATTTAAGGATTTTGATATAATTAAACTTGGTTTTGGAACGTGATTGTTAAAAAATTTTTTCTCGTAAACGATTATTCGATGCCATCCATAATTAAACAATTAATTAAGTACAATTATCTAAGAGACAATCAAAAAGACCAAAATTAGAAATCACTGTATGAATATATTTCGAAACAGGAATAATGATTTAAATCTGATAACGAATTAAAAGAAAGAAATTTTAGAGAAAGGAATTTAAAGAAAGGAATCTAAAGAAAGAAAAATTTAACGAAAGGAAATTTAGAAATTTAGAGTTAAAAAAAATTCATAGAGAACAAAATAGATTATAATGAGATGAGATAATAAATGATAATAAATGATAATAGATTCGGAAGCTCGAAAAGAACCTTTTTTTTTTATATTATATTCACATGAGTGTTTGCGTAGCACATTATGTAAGTAAAATACAAATGCGTGAATGTAAATGCATGAGTTTTTTAGAATTTCGAATTAATTAAAGTTTAATATCTAATTTAGATAATTGAAATGTTTTTAGGTTTTTTTTTTTTAAAAAAAAACAAAAACAAAAACAAAAACAAGTGTGATTATAATAATAACCAATGTCTAGTGTGATATTTAGACTAGGTGATGGAAAAATTTGAGTATAAAGATTTTATTAGAATGTTTTCAGTTTTTTTTTTTTCATTGACGAATCCTAATATGATTTATAGGTAAAGTACTACCAAACCTAGTTATAAATAATAATAATATGGTAAAAGAATGTTTTGTTGTTAACCTTTCACAAATGACGAGTTGTTTACCCACAACNTAAATCTGATAACGAATTAAAAGAAAGAAATTTTAGAGAAAGGAATTTAAAGAAAGGAATCTAAAGAAAGAAAAATTTAACGAAAGGAAATTTAGAAATTTAGAGTTAAAAAAAATTCATAGAGAACAAAATAGATTATAATGAGATGAGATAATAAATGATAATAAATGATAATAGATTCGGAAGCTCGAAAAGAACCTTTTTTTTTTATATTATATTCACATGAGTGTTTGCGTAGCACATTATGTAAGTAAAATACAAATGCGTGAATGTAAATGCATGAGTTTTTTAGAATTTCGAATTAATTAAAGTTTAATATCTAATTTAGATAATTGAAATGTTTTTAGGTTTTTTTTTTTTAAAAAAAAACAAAAACAAAAACAAAAACAAGTGTGATTATAATAATAACCAATGTCTAGTGTGATATTTAGACTAGGTGATGGAAAAATTTGAGTATAAAGATTTTATTAGAATGTTTTCAGTTTTTTTTTTTTCATTGACGAATCCTAATATGATTTATAGGTAAAGTACTACCAAACCTAGTTATAAATAATAATAATATGGTAAAAGAATGTTTTGTTGTTAACCTTTCACAAATGACGAGTTGTTTACCCACAACACAAAAATTTCATAATGTTCATCCATTATGTTTAATTCATTAACCGGTTTCTCAACAGGATCACTACTTCTCTTCCAATATTTTCTCCTATTGTCTTTAGCCGATCTTAGCAGTGACACTCGCCTTATTTATCAATTTATCATAATTTATTTATTATTATTTGTTAACCATTTAACCATTCAACTCATTTAAACGTGGAAGAAAAATTTTCAAAATTGCCTATTGTCTCTGGCTCAAATTTTTAGCAAATAGTAATGCACAAAGAGGTCAGCATTTATAATTTAAAATTGGTACTACATTTTTCTTTAAGAACATGCCTATTGTTCTAAACACAATTAAGATAATTATTAATTATTTTTAGTAAAGAATTATTAACACAAAGATTTTGAAATATAATCAAATATAATCAAATATAATCAAATATAATCTTATTGGTAGATAATTAATCTTGTTATGGTTTCTCATTATCTGTTATTTTATTATTATTTTTTTTTTTCAAGATCATATAAATAAAAATAAAAGTGCACGATAGGAAAAGTTTGGTAAATATTAATGTTAGTAAGGTTAGTAAAGTAGTAGATCGGGTGTTCAAGAATTTACAGTATCTAAAATGTCATTAAAGCATTTATTTATTATTTATTAAATATTTTGGCAATTCTTTTGAATAATGAATATATGAAAAATGATAATTAAGACAAAATGTTCTATTGTACCAATATAACTGTGATAGCTATGTTGTGATTATTATGTGATAATTATATGATAATTTTTGGTTGATGATATTCTTATTGAAATTATTATATTGTATTTATTTATTTATTTTTTTTTTAAGTTGGATATTTGTTATTCGTTGAAAGTTTATTTTATAAAAAATTTGTATAGCTATTGTCCTTGTAACATTCTAAAAAAATATTAATATTCTTAATATTCTATACAAAAATCGCGGTAGATTGATTTTTTTATGTTATCACAAATATATGTAGATTTTATTTTATTTAATTTTTTTTTTGTAATTAAAATTTATTTTCTTTAAAGATTAAGTTCTGTAATTCAACATATAATGGAATTCTTTAATATAGATCAATAACTTTAAGAAAATATTTCCAAATTTGGATGTTATATTAACTATATAATGTTCTTTGGTTATCTCTTCTATTTTCTCTGTCAATCTTTTTTTTTCGGTTATTTCTAAATTTAAATAAATTAATTAAAATAAATAAACAAAATTAAATAAATTAAATAAATTAAGTAAAATTAAATAAAATTAAATAAAATTAGATAAAATTAAATCATCAGCTGATTTATTAAACTGTGTATACCATATCTACGGAAATGACTATTATTTATTATTTTATTATTTTTATTTATTTCGATCAGTAGGTTTTTTGTATTCAATTCTAATATTCGATTCTAATATTCAATTCTAATATTCGACTCTAATATTCTAATATTTTAATTGAATTTTTCTTTTTTGGGAATATTGGAATTATTATGATGACTATCCATTTAGATTTTCAGAAGATATTTAGAAAGAAATAAATTGAATATTGAAAGATGTTCCTGGTGTGATTCTATTAACAATACTGATTAAGCAAACTCCGTTGATAAACACTCTCTCTTTGTTACGTGCATTTTTGGATAAAAATAAAATATTTAACGTAGCTTACAAATTTTTTTTAAAATCATTATACATGCATGAAGGCTAATCTTATTAATATAAAAAACGATTATAAGTAATCTTTAATATGCATCAGTACATCGTATCTCTAAAAAATAGATTATTTACCTATTTTCTTTAGATCCATTGAAAAAATCATTAATGTAATTACTAATTCAAATTTACGATAACCCATTGAGAGATAATATTTTTCCTTATAAACATCATTTTAATATAATTTGTTGTTCTCATATCTTAAATTTATTTGTGTGATTACTTTTTATATCATTTATTTCATTCATGCAACCACAGAAATCATGTGCTCTAATCAAAACAAAAACATCAACGTACGGAATGATCTTTGCCGATTTTTTTTTTTTTTTTTTTNTTCTATTAACAATACTGATTAAGCAAACTCCGTTGATAAACACTCTCTCTTTGTTACGTGCATTTTTGGATAAAAATAAAATATTTAACGTAGCTTACAAATTTTTTTTAAAATCATTATACATGCATGAAGGCTAATCTTATTAATATAAAAAACGATTATAAGTAATCTTTAATATGCATCAGTACATCGTATCTCTAAAAAATAGATTATTTACCTATTTTCTTTAGATCCATTGAAAAAATCATTAATGTAATTACTAATTCAAATTTACGATAACCCATTGAGAGATAATATTTTTCCTTATAAACATCATTTTAATATAATTTGTTGTTCTCATATCTTAAATTTATTTGTGTGATTACTTTTTATATCATTTATTTCATTCATGCAACCACAGAAATCATGTGCTCTAATCAAAACAAAAACATCAACGTACGGAATGATCTTTGCCGATTTTTTTTTTTTTTTTTTTGGCGTGAGTAATTACGCAAATTCCTTTACCAAGAAACCCTACAACGGTACCAAAAAAAAAAAATAATAATTTAGCTACATTTGGATAATGTGATATTTAATGCTTTTTCACCATTTAATTGATGTTATATAGTCTTTGCTACTTTCTCTAAGTTTTCACATATATGCATGTATCCCAAAAATATAAAACAATAGTGACAATTCCTTTTTTTCTTATTAATTTATGAAATTTTTTATATAATATATTTGGATTATACACACGTGATTTAGAGTGGCGTCACTCGCGCAAATGTATTTTTTCATTTGTTCACGTGAAATAGAATGCAAAAAAGCAATTCTAAATTAGAACTATAATTGGTATTTTCATTTATGATTCTCCCTTTCTATTATACATTTCTATTTTATTGTATACGAGAGTTTAAATTTTACATTGTCGTTATCACCCGATTCTTCATGTGAAAATTATATACAAATTACGAACTTATGCAGATAATTTTTTAATTAATTCTTATTCAAAAGAGGAAAAGTTTAATTCTGAAAATGATAAATATATAGATAATAAAAATTTGAGTGATACAAAAAAAGCGTTAATTCAGAAGATCATAATTCACATTAATTTTTTTTTTTTCTCCAAAAATTTTCCTAATGTCGGATAACATTAAAGTAAATATTATTGGTGCGGGTGTTATAGGTCTTACTACAGGATTAATTTTGCAACGAAATGGAAATAAAGTTCAAATTATTTCTGATTATTTTCCTGGTGATTATAATATCAATTACACTAGCCCTTGGGCTGGTGCTCATTGGAGGCTAGAGGAGAGCAAAAATAAAGGTATATAAATTATCAAGAAATTTATATTTGATATATTTTATTTTTAAAGAATCAAATCAATTCATGTATTATTTTTTCTTCATTTTTATCCAGAATTTGATAAATTCTTTGAAAGTACTTACAAAGTATTATTTGATTTATCAAATGTTCCTGAAACTGGAATAATCCAGTTACAAAGTTATGAATTTCATGATGAAAAACCAGAAATGAATTTAATGAATAAGGATTTTCATAATGTAAAAATTATATAATAAATTTTTTTTTTTTTTTAATGTTAGATTTTATAATCAAATGCATTAATGATATGATTTAACAATTCAATTAATTTTTATTTTAGCTTAAAGGAATTCCTTCAAAAGAACTTCCCCCCAATGCAAAATTTGGAATTGTTTATACAACAGGTAAGTGTAATTATGTCTTATATTTAATAAGTAAAGAACCATTTAATAATTTAATTTCTGTCAAATTTTATTTATTAGTAACTATTGATGTTCCAAAATATCTTCATTGGCTTCTTGATCAATTTATCAATGCTGGTGGAAAAACTCGCAAGATGCATATTTCTCATATCAATGAAGCATTTGAAGATGATGTACATATTGTTGTCAATTGCACAGGGATTTGTGCAAAGACATTAGGTGGAGTAGAAGACAATACAGTATTTCCTACCAAAGGTCAAACTGTATCTGTTTGGGCTCCTCATGTAAAAGCTGTGTATACTCAAATTGGTAAATTCCTTTACCGTATATGAAAATGTCAAATATTCATATATTTATATATTTATGAAATTTCTTATTTGATCTTTTTGTAAAGATCGTGATGTTATAACATATATTATTCCACGAGAAAGTGGTGAAGTGATTCTTGGAGGAATTAAAGATGAACATAACTAGTAAGTATAGTAAGTACGAAGCAATATTATTTTTATGAAACCAAATTAATTTCAATTGTGCCTTTCTAAAGTAACGAGAAACCCGATCTAAAATTGGCGGAAGAGATTATTCAACGTTGTGCAAAGCTTTGTCCAGAGTTAATAGCAGGAAGAAGCACTAAAGATTTAAAAATCATGGGACATAATGTTGGAAGAAGACCATCTAGAGTTGATGGTACCAGAATTGAAATTGAGATCAAGGAAATTTCGAAAGGAAAAAATGGTATCATTTGTCATAATTATGGACATCATTCTTATGGTAAGGTGTTAATAATATTATCTTAATAAATTTATAAACATGACATACTAAAAATCGAATTTTTTAACTAAATGTAATTAGGATATGCGACGAGTTGGGCATCATGTTCAGAAGCCACAAAACTGATTGAAGAAGCCATAAAGAAATATAAACCAAATCTTATAATAAATTCCAAGTTATAAACCAATTTATTTATTTTATTTATTTTTTAAGACAAATTTATAATAAATTTATCAGAAATGAAATTTTCTGTTGTAAATAAAATAATTTCCGAGGATATTTACTGTACGTAAAGAATTATTTTATAACTCTGAAAGAATATTCTTCACCAATTCAACTTTAGAATCGTTCTTTCATCCCGTGAAGTCATTAAGTAATTCTTTAATTTCCTGTATAAGTTTCCTTGTAACTTTAATGCATTTTTTATGGACTGGTCAAAGGCAAGATCTTGTAACAATGTTTTTGTTGTTTAAATCAATAAGACAAAAGCTGTTAGTGGACTTAAGGGAAGTTGTCAAGGACGATAAGGATACCCTATTCACTTTAAAGTATTTCCTTTTACATGACTAATATCATCCTAATCAATGATTTGAATCCTGACAAGCAATATATGAGCTAAATTTAAATTACAGGGTCCCAAAGGTAAGAAAAGTAGTCCCGCGTTTTATTTAGAAGATCGGTTAATCTGTATGACAATTTATTTTGTTTACAAAACTGGACTCGCTCTTTGGTTTGTTCTTCAATACTTGGTTGTTCATAATTTTTATGCATTCGTTTAGCAACATTATCAACACCACCAATTTGTACTTGTTCTCAAGACGAAAAAGATAAAGTTACATTTCCTGCATTTATCTGTTCACCTCCAGCAGAATTTTTCTTCTTCCTCCAAAAGTTGTCGATGCTTCCATTTCTTTTAAATTCATCCTTAAAAAGAATAATATTTATAAATTAGCGTATCAAAACTGAAAATTGGCAAGCCACAAGCTGGCTATGCGAAGACGCAGTTCCATAGCCAACAGACGCAGTCCGTAACCATGTGAAGACGAAGTTCCATGGGTAGCTGTAGTAGTGGCGACGAAGATCCGAGCAAAGACGAAGTTCCATGGGCAACTACTGAATGTGGCAAGCAATTATAAAGTTAGCTATATGTTGTCATTAATGTAAATAATTGCATTGTTAAAATCAAGAATAATGGTAGATGGTTTTGTCGTTTCAAATGTACGCGATATTTGGATTAATTTTAATTTTTGTTGCATATTATTATTATTATTATTAGAAACAATTATAATTATTCAATTGTTAATTGACGTTTCGAAACAACTTTCGTTTTGAGGGATATCGTTGCAACCCCAAATTGAATTTCGGCTTTTACCATTGATTGCTCGTCAATTCTATTTAGAAAAAAAAAGGCTTTCGTAAGAACATAATCAATAGAATTGATATCTTTTAATGTCTTTTACAACATACTTTTCCGGTAATTTGACGTGATGGAATTGTATCAATAATTTTTAATCCGGATACATTAGGAATTTTAACTCTTGCTGTGATAATGATTTCATTATCCACTAAATTGATATTCAAATCTTCTTTAGACTGGAGTCCAGGGGTTGGTAAAATGACATGTATCATATCACTTTAAAATAAACAGAAAATGTGAGTACGGAACAATATTGAAATTGGCGACATGTATACTTCTTATTAAATTACATACTTTTCGGTATCATCATATATAGCGTGAGGATGTGAAGAACATTCAAAGAACTTTCAGTATGTTCAGGAGTTTTATACGGCAATGTGGCCCGTTGGGTATATCATTCTCAGATTCAGGAGATTTTCGAAATTAATGTTTTTAATTTTTTATATGGAAAAATTAAAAGAAGGTATTAAATGCTAAGAAAGCATTCACCAAGTAATTTACTTTTCGCTTTGTATTAATGTAGTAAGATGATCTGGTTTGAATTTCTGTTCCCCGAGGTCCCTTCATAATTAAATCTTTATATTTATTATAAAACTCGCTAATGTCCTCCGTTATGCTCCAGACAATTATATTAAAAAGATGTTTATCCAAGAAGTTTACCTATTGTGAACTTTTTTAACGTGTATAAATGGAATGTCAGTTGTATTTTTTAGCCAGTTATTGACTTGTTCGTCATTTAATCCTTGCATGTTTCCACAAAGCATTACGGATCGTTCCGGTTTTCCACAACATTTTATATATGGTAAAACTAGAAAAAAAAGATAAGTGATAACATCCATGAAGGGAAGGTAACCAAGATTCAAGAAAATTTGAAAATACCTTCAATCATTTTCGATAATTCGGCAATTAATGGTTGGAAGTTCATATAAACAAAGTAAATTTATCATTTTATTATTTATTTATTTAATTTATTTATTTACGTGTTAATTTCACGTGAAGGTAATTTCACTTTATGTGATTGGTCAATAATTCACTTACTGATCACGTAGCACCTAGGGATGGGGGTTATTTTACCATGGTATAATTTAATATTTAATATGTACGCGTTTTAAATTGATCACCTTTTGTTTTAAATTTTTTAAAGTGTTATTTTTTAGTGTCATTTTTTTAGTGTTATTTAAGACTGTTATTTAAAACTGCTATTTAAAAATGCCTCGCGAACGTGAACAACGTGAACAACGCGAACCTGAACCTGAAACTGAAGAACCTATTGAGGAAGAAAATGAGGAAGGTGAATTAATGTACACGCCGATTAATAAACTCGAGGTTCCTTTTTTTTTGTTTCTAATATAAGTTGTAAACTTCAATGATCTATTTATTATTTTACATTAACATTATTATTAAATATTTTAATACATAGGAAAGTGGTATAAATTCTTCGGATATAAAAAAACTTGCAGATAATGGATATACCACGGTTCAGTCTGTTGCTTTTTCACCAAGAAAAGCTTTATTGACGATTAAGGGAATTTCGGAAGCAAAAGTAGATAAAATTCAAGCTGAAGGAAAGTTGAATTGTTTGATTTCATTTTTCCCATTCAAATGAACATTGTAAATAATAATAATAATAATAATAATCACGTGAATGTTTTCATTAATTAATACAGCTTTCAAAATGGCTCCTACAATGGGTTTTGAAACTGCAACTTCTATTCAAGAAAGGAGAAATGATTATGTTTATATAACGACAGGATCTAATGAATTAAACAAACTTCTTGGAGGTAAATAATAATAATGATGATGAACATGATAATCTAAATTATTCATTCTATTTGGTTGATTATTCAATATATGAATTTATTTTTTTAAATCAATTTTATACTATAAAATTTATTATATATATGAATTTATTTTTTAAATCAATTTTATACTATAAAATTTATAGGTGGCATTGAATCTGGTTCCATTACTGAACTTTTTGGAGAATTTAGGACAGGAAAAAGTCAATTATGTCATACACTAGCAGTTACATGTCAGGTACAAGATTTCCTCTTTCTTTCTTTTTATGATTGTTTCTATTATTCATTTTATTATTCTTAAATTATATACATTTTATTGAATATAATGATAAATCTTAATTCATCTTATTAATAGCTTTCTGTTGATAATGGAGGAGCAGAAGGCAAATGCATTTATATAGATACAGAAGGAACATTTCGGCCCGAAAGATTAGTCAGTATTGCAGAACGTTTTGGAGTAGCACCTGCTGAAGTTCTAGATAATGTAGCCGTCGCAAGAGCCTATAATACAGATCACCAAATGAATTTGCTAATACAAGCAGCCGCCATGATGACAGAAGCCAGGTTTTTTCTCATTAAATCGATACATTGGATATATTGGCTTTTATTTCAGTAAAGAGATCAAATCATCTCAATTCAATATCCTCTATATTTTCCTTTCTAGGTTTTCCCTTATCATAGTTGATAGTGTTACAGCATTATATCGAACAGATTATTCTGGTCGGGGAGAACTTGCGGCGCGCCAAATGCATTTAGCAAAATTCTTGCGTGGTCTATTGCGTTTAGCTGATGAGGTAAAATGCATATATATATATATATGTGTGTGTGTATTAATTATTTGGAATTTTTTGAATATTATTGTTGAAAAATATATTAATTTAATTGTTTATGAAATCAGTTTGGTATTGCGGTAGTCATTACAAATCAAGTTGTGGCAACTGTTGATGGAAATATGTTATTTCCTGGCGCTTCAGATAAAAAACCAATTGGTGGTAACATTATAGCACATGCATCAACGACAAGGTAAATAAAATTGATAAAATTGGGGGGTTTTTTTTTTGTTTTCTATAAATAAATAAATAATTCATAATATTATTACGATATCATTATAGATTATATCTTCGTAAAGGTAAAGGTGAAAATAGGGTTTGCAAAATCTATGATTCACCATGTCTTCCAGAAGGTGAAGCTACATTTGCGATTGGAAATGGTGGTATAGAAGATGCGAAAGATTAAAATGGATTAAAATTTTTACACTTTTGTATTTAGAGAATACATAATTATATAGTTTAGTTGGCTAATATAAATATAACTGCTGAACTGAACTCATAAAATCAATTAAAATTCATTAAATTATAATAAAAAAATAATATGTTAAATTATAAATCCTCAACTTATACCCTCATTAAGCTGAACCTTATTAACTTAGAAATAGCCCCGTCTAGTTCGGACCATCTTGGTTTAGCTCGGACTTAACAACGTACCTCACATGTCTCATTATCATTATTGTTAGATGAGGACCCTTAACCTGTGCCCCGGGTATAGATTCTTTCCTGTGCCCTGGGGGTACAGACTCTTATCCTATGCCTCTCCAAATCTTATTGGTCTATAATTCGGCAGGTGATCAGGAATGGGATTTTGAGGAGGTGACAAATTTTGAGTGACAAATATGGTTTCCGCATGTAAAAAAATTCTCTGTCCCTAGGATATTTAATAAAAATCAATATTCGAAAGGTGTGACACACGGTGATAAATACACTACCCCTGACAAACCCTAAACCTAACCCATGCATTTGATGTAATGACATGTGAGGACACAGGATAAGAATCTATACCCCCTGGAACAGGTTAAGCAGATTCTCAACAGGTTTAACTATCCCTTAAACGGTAAATCATGTGAATTGACGTCACCACCGTTTAATATTATGGGTATCAAATCTATAAACTGGGGGAATAGGGTAAGGGTCTTTTTGAAATTTTTATCAGAAGCTTATGATTGGACAATACTGTACGTCATACTTGTCGATAACTGGTGTTGATATTTACGTAATGGTCACATACCATTTTTATCTTTTAGTCAAAAAGGCATGCTCAAATCTACAAAGTCTAGTAGCCGAACAAAAAGAACCAAAAATGAATCAAGTTATAACAGGTTGATAAACTCAGAAACGGAATATAATTTAGCAGCACCAGCAACTCGTTGGTTGAATTGGTTAGAACAAAATAGATTTGAAAAATGGTCAGGAATAATAATATTGATTTTTGGAATTTACGTAAGATGGACGATAGGGCTAAATCCATACTCTGGCAAGTTTAAATTCAAATCATTACACTCGTGACACGATCTAAAGAAATGGAATGATTTATAAAGTTTAAGAATTTATTAGTTGTTCAATAAAGATAAACCTTTAAACAAATTGAAACAAATTGAAATATTCAGGATATAATACACCACCAATGTATGGGGATTACGAGGCACAGAGACATTGGATGGAATTAACATTACACGTTCCAATAAATCAATGGTATTATTATGATTTAGAATGGTGGGGACTTGATTATCCTCCATTGACGGCATATGTTAGTTGGTTATGTGGAAAAATGTAATTTATTTTATATTTAGCATTTTTTATATTTAGTATTTTATATTTGATATATATATATGTATTTTAACTTGTTAGAGGCTCCACGTTTGATCCTAATTGGTTTACCTTAGATCAATCGCGAGGTTATGAAAGCGAGAATAATAAATTATTTATGAGGTCTTCAGTTCTAATATTTGAATTATTGATATATGTACCATCTGTGTTCGTGTTTGTGAATTGGTGGTTTGATGATAATTCGTGGAAGAAAAAGGTATAATAATATTCTCCTAATTCAAAATCAAATAAAATTAATATCCAATTAATACTCTACATTTTTTTTTTTTTAATATTTTTGAATAGGAATTGGCTACTTTATTGATTCTTTTGCAACCATCTTTAATTCTCATAGATCATGGACATTTTCAGTAAGCAAATTTATTAAAAATATTAATTTGTTATTATTATTATTATTATTATTATTATTATTATTATTATTATTATTATTATTATTATTATTATTATCGGCCATATTCTTATATATTATTTAATTAAATATAAATTAGATACAATTCAGTGATGCTGGGACTTACACTTTGGGCAATAAATTGCTTTTTATATGATTATGATATCTTAGGAAGTATTTTCTTTTGCCTTGCTTTGAGTTTCAAACAAATGGCATTATACTTTGCACCAGCAATTTTTGCTTATTTACTTGGGAAATGTTTCAGTAAAAATAAAGACGGGTAAATCAAAAATCTTTTAGTACTTTTTTTATATTTATTTTCATGTTTAAATGTTTAATAATCAATTTAACCTTATATATATTATACTACATTTTACTATATCATACTATATTATACTGTGTTTATTGTATATATTATAATATTATACTCTATATTATATATATTGTAGGATAATCCTTTTTTTAAAGTTAGGGGGGACGGTAATAATAACATTTAGTATAATGTTTTTTCCTTTCCTAGATTCATTTGAACACCTTTCTCAAGTCGTCACACGAATATTTCCATTACAACGCGGATTGTATGAAGATAAAGTCGCTAATATTTGGTGTGCAATAAATATAATTATCAAACTGCGAGAAATGTTTGATATTCAATTTTTAGTACGATTAAGGTAAAAAAAAATAGATTGATGACAAATGATTTTTAAATCATTGGTTTATATTTTTAATGAATTATTATAATTATTAGTTTCGTTACCACATTATTGGCGATTTTACCTTCATGCATTCATCTTTGGTCATCACCAAATAAACGTAATCTCGTTTATTGTTTGGCGAATACTTCAATGATCTTCTTCATGTTTTCTTTTCAAGTACATGAAAAATCCATACTGTTACCGGCATTACCTATTACATTATTGATCATAGATGAACCTTTATGGAGTTCATGGTTTAACAATATTTCGATGTTTAGGTATTTTAATCATTTTAATTATTGAATGACTGTGTGAATATTTTTTTATTGATTGATTGATTAAATAATGTTTTTTTTTTTTTTTGATTGATTAAATGAGAACGAATATTTATTTATTCATCTAATTTTTTTTTTTTTTAATTCCTTTTTAGCATGTTTCCTTTATTAAAAAAGGATCATTTGGTTTTGCCATATTTTGTGTTATTATTTATGTGGAATTGGCTTGGCTCTTTTACTCAACAAAAAACTAAATTACCTGTTCTCAATTATTTATTTATGGTGAGTGAACATAATNAATAAACGTAATCTCGTTTATTGTTTGGCGAATACTTCAATGATCTTCTTCATGTTTTCTTTTCAAGTACATGAAAAATCCATACTGTTACCGGCATTACCTATTACATTATTGATCATAGATGAACCTTTATGGAGTTCATGGTTTAACAATATTTCGATGTTTAGGTATTTTAATCATTTTAATTATTGAATGACTGTGTGAATATTTTTTTATTGATTGATTGATTAAATAATGTTTTTTTTTTTTTTTGATTGATTAAATGAGAACGAATATTTATTTATTCATCTAATTTTTTTTTTTTTTAATTCCTTTTTAGCATGTTTCCTTTATTAAAAAAGGATCATTTGGTTTTGCCATATTTTGTGTTATTATTTATGTGGAATTGGCTTGGCTCTTTTACTCAACAAAAAACTAAATTACCTGTTCTCAATTATTTATTTATGGTGAGTGAACATAATCACGTTATTCGTGTTATATTTATTTATTTATATTATTTATATCATTTATTATATTGTATTAATATTAATTCAATCTTTTTTTTGAGATTTTCAGGGGTCATACTTAGTGATCATTATTATACATATCATGGAATTTAATTTATCACCTCCAGAGAGATATCCTGATATCTATATTGTTTTGAATGTAATCTTTAATGCAGGAATGTTTACCATATCTTTAATTTATTTTAATTATAGACAGATTATATCAAGTAATAATAATAATAATAATAATAATAGTATAATAGTTGACAGAAAGGGTAAGAGAAAAGCTCAATAAGAAATCCTTTTTAAAAAATTACGTTTATTATTTATTATTTTTATTATTTATTACTTAATAATATTTATAATCTTTCTCATTCATTCATTAAATGACTCTAATTTTGGTTTTATTGAATTTCAAATGAGAGAGAACATCGAAAATAATCTATAATTTTCAAGTTTATTTCCGGATTAGTCATTGGGTCTTATTAATAAAATAAAGGTAAGTTAGGTAATGTGGCGGCGGTAATATTATTTTTAGTTATTAATTATTATTATTATTATTATTATGTATATATATATATATATATATATATGCGTGTGTGTATATGTTATTATAAAGTAATAAATCCGGAGTGCACCATTAAGAACAAACGAAAATAATTAATGAAATATTCTTTTTCGTCTACAAATGGTTGCAAAATCAAAAGAAATGATAAATTTGAGAAATGTCCATATGAACATTTTTCCGGCAAAAGTTTCAGGACTCAGTTTACTAAAGNGTTGACAGAAAGGGTAAGAGAAAAGCTCAATAAGAAATCCTTTTTAAAAAATTACGTTTATTATTTATTATTTTTATTATTTATTACTTAATAATATTTATAATCTTTCTCATTCATTCATTAAATGACTCTAATTTTGGTTTTATTGAATTTCAAATGAGAGAGAACATCGAAAATAATCTATAATTTTCAAGTTTATTTCCGGATTAGTCATTGGGTCTTATTAATAAAATAAAGGTAAGTTAGGTAATGTGGCGGCGGTAATATTATTTTTAGTTATTAATTATTATTATTATTATTATTATGTATATATATATATATATATATATATGCGTGTGTGTATATGTTATTATAAAGTAATAAATCCGGAGTGCACCATTAAGAACAAACGAAAATAATTAATGAAATATTCTTTTTCGTCTACAAATGGTTGCAAAATCAAAAGAAATGATAAATTTGAGAAATGTCCATATGAACATTTTTCCGGCAAAAGTTTCAGGACTCAGTTTACTAAAGTTATTTGTAATTTTGAGTAGTATTTACTTTTGTACATTTTCGAATAAATAATTTTATTCAATTTATTTGTTTATAGTGTGCAACATACCATTTGGAATGTTTGGGTGATATGTGTTAAATTATGAATGAATTTTATACATTCCCTTAAATTTACCGGTTAAAAATACTTCTCGTTTGTTTTTTTTTTTGATATTTAAAAATCCATAAATGGCCTAATGCATAAGACAATATTCGGAATCGCTGATCTTGGTAGTTGTGTTCCTATCTTGATTTGATTAATTTATTCCATTGGTTTCTCATTTTAACAATATAATAAATTCAACTTTAATAAATTACTTTAATAATTACTTTAATAATTACTTTAATTATTATTATTATTATTACTAAAGGAATTCAAGCACCCTTAAAAGTGTTTATCTTTCATAACAATGAATAATCGAATTTCGAGAAAATCAATTTTACGTAATGCTTGGTGATCAAAATTACGTAAAGCAAATAAATTTTTATTTCAGAAAAACATGAAAGAACCCTTATAATCTATTTCTGTTTTTATATTACATTTGTTATGTTTATACTGTTTATAAATATTGTTTAGATAATTTACTTGTTAGAATCATCTAGAGCAGATGCTTGTTCTACAAATTCTCTGACACGCCCTTCGGATATTACACCGATGAAACGATCAAAGTTTTTCCCTTTGTGAAATGAACACACTGTTGGAAGTCCGGTAATCTAAAATTATTTTTTAAAAAAAGAAACAATGATAATGATAATGATAAAATAAAAAAAAGGAATACCGATATCATGAAATAGCCGTAATTACCGAATATTTTTCGGCCAATTCTTGATTATTATCAGTGTTTAATTTTACGAGAGTGACTTTTTTATTATCCTTCACAACACGTTCAAGGATTGGTGCCAATAATTTACAAGGCCCACACCAACTATTATTATTATTATAATTATATTATTATTATTATTATTATTATTATTATTATTATATATTATCATCATTATTATATTATTATCATCATTATTATATTATTATCATCATTATTATATTCATCATCATTATTATTATTATTATTATTTTTAAATCAATTAATTAATGGTTTCTTTATTCAAAAAAAAGAAAAATTATATTTACTCTGCATAAAAGTCAACTATTACTGGTTCCTTGGATTCCAAGACAAGTTTTTTGAAATCAGCATCGGTAGCTTCCAAAATTTTTCCAGTTTGTATAACTGAAGAATTATGAAAGTATGCCGTTACTGATAGTTGCCGTACTGTAAAAAAAAAAGTGAACAGTTATTGGTTCATTCGTTCGTTTGACAAATAAAAAAAGAGGATGAACCTTTCAGAAAAAAAAATCATTCTTCTACCAAAATTAAAGGTGGGACGGATAAGGAGTTTTTGGTTCGTTAGCATTCTCTTTTTTGGATTTGAATTTATGCAAAAAGGTTACTAAAAATAATTTGACATTGATCTGCTAATACTTTATGTAATATATAATCCGATTATATGATATGTGATGACGTGAACAACACAACATAATTAATTTAAAATCCATTCTCTTGGTGAAACAACTTTGACAATTTTATCGGGTAATAACTTCCGAAAAAATATAAATATAAAGTGTTTTTTTCTTCTTCCCTCCATTCTTAAATCATTTCATTCATATTAGTAAACTTTTCTCTCCTTTGTTAATAAAATTTTTTTAAAAAAATATGCGTTTAGTTACTCACAACATGTTGCAATGCCATGTCAGGGGTTGTAATGTAAATAATTATCCTTTACAACTTTCAGAAGTCGAGATCGAGATTCAGGAAACTGAGTTCAATTCACAGTTTCTACGTAGCATGATACGTAAATTAGAGTGGAGTGCATTAATAAATTCCGCTAGAGAGGTAATTAACAAATTTTCTTTCTTTTTAATTTTATTTTCTTGAAATTAAATTAAATTTGATTTGATTTAATTGAATTAACTTTTAAATTTGAATGTGTGAAAAATAATTCAATTATATAATAAAATTATATTCATAATTCTATTAATTAAAACTAATTTCGATCAAATTTCATTCAATATCATTTAGATCGGAATTACCACTCTTCCAGAAGTTTTACCTGATGATTTCGACGAAGATTTTCTTAGAAATATTCATAGAGTTTTGTTGGAGGTATGAATTAATCAATTATGGATTTTTAACGCGTCAAAAAATTCATTTATTCTATTTATTTGATTTTTTTTATTTAATCTTTTATTAATTTTGATTTTATTTAATCTTTTATTAATTTTGATTTTATTTAATTTTTCTATTTATTAAAATACAGACTCACATCCAACAAGGAAAGATGACGTGCCCTAATTGTAACCACGTTTACCTGGTTCGAGATGGAATACCAAACATGTTATTGAATGAAAGTGAAACCTAATATCGACTAACCCTTTTTCCTTTTCCTAACAAATAATAATATTTCAAATTCATATGCATAAATGCATAATATGAAAACCCATTTTTTTTATATAATTTAAATTTTCATTAAATAAGTATAAATCATTATAAATAAGTTTCTATCAATAAGTTAAATGTAAAATAAATTAAATAAATTATTAAGAAAAAAAAAATTATAAATAAGTTATTTTTTTAAAGTAAATATAAAAGTAGTTATAGTTTTATAGTTTTATAGTTTTATAGTTTTTATAGTTTTAAATAATCGATGGCAAACAAAAATATTTAGAAATTATGACAATTAAGTTTAAAGTAAATAAAAACCCTTCAAAGGGATCGGTAAAAGTATGCATCATGCGAACAGATGCTTATGTAGAAGATAAAAGATTTTTTTTTGCTTACTTTGCAGAATTCTGCTTAGTAATTTTGTGAACAACTAAAATCATTTGTTTAGTTTGTTTAGTGTAACAAACAATTCATGTATTAATGTATTTTGAATCAGTTTGCCCACGTGAGTTCTGTTTTTTATACTTAATATGGAACTCCCAACCGAAAAGTGATTTAAAAATTTAAAAATAAAATAAAATAAAGTATAAAATGTAATATTTAATTCTCTATTATTACAATTCATTTTATTGTTCATTCATTATTTTAATTATTTTTTATTATTATTTATTATTGTTTATTATTGTTTATTGTTGTTTATTATTGTTTATTATTGTTTATTATTATTTGATTGGTAATAACGAAAATATTTATTACATAATTTACATATAATGGAAATTTTTTGATAAGAAAATGAAAAGGATATTTGTGATTAAATAAAATTTATCTTAGAAAATAAATAATAAATCTTTCACTTATATTAGTTTTTTTTTTTTTTTTTTAATATTAATATTCAATATCCTTTCAAATATTCTTTCAAATATTCTTTCAAACATCCTTTCAAATATTCTTTCAAATATTCTCTTGGGAATTTTTTATTTATCCTAAAAAATATTATTGAAAGGGAGCTTGTGAGTCTGATGCTGCCGTATTGGTAGTCATCGTACTGTTACCACTATTAATTGGTATACCACTACCGGAAGCTGTCCATTCTGATGAATCAATATTAGCAGATTCTTGAATATCTGCAATCCAAGCATGTAAAAGTAATTCCTTAGCAGTGGGTCGGCTCTGAGGGGATCTAATAAAACATTGTTTTAAAAAGTCAATCCCTAATTCTGTTAATTGTGAAGGATCGGGTAATGGTGGATGACCCGTTACTACGTGATACATCACGGCCCATTCGTTATCTAAATTCGACCAAGGACGTCGTCCGGTTGCCATTTCCAATACACAACAACCTAATGACCATATGTCCATTGATCCATTACGACCTTTTTCACCTCCTGTAATAACTTCTGGTGCCTAGATTTATTAAAATTTTAAAANTTTTTTTTTTTTTTTTTTTAATATTAATATTCAATATCCTTTCAAATATTCTTTCAAATATTCTTTCAAACATCCTTTCAAATATTCTTTCAAATATTCTCTTGGGAATTTTTTATTTATCCTAAAAAATATTATTGAAAGGGAGCTTGTGAGTCTGATGCTGCCGTATTGGTAGTCATCGTACTGTTACCACTATTAATTGGTATACCACTACCGGAAGCTGTCCATTCTGATGAATCAATATTAGCAGATTCTTGAATATCTGCAATCCAAGCATGTAAAAGTAATTCCTTAGCAGTGGGTCGGCTCTGAGGGGATCTAATAAAACATTGTTTTAAAAAGTCAATCCCTAATTCTGTTAATTGTGAAGGATCGGGTAATGGTGGATGACCCGTTACTACGTGATACATCACGGCCCATTCGTTATCTAAATTCGACCAAGGACGTCGTCCGGTTGCCATTTCCAATACACAACAACCTAATGACCATATGTCCATTGATCCATTACGACCTTTTTCACCTCCTGTAATAACTTCTGGTGCCTAGATTTATTAAAATTTTAAAAATTTTAAAATTTTTGTAATCAAGATATTAACATTATTAGACACAATAAAGAACATTAACTTTCATATATATATACCATATACATAGGAGTACCAGTCAAGCTATTGACATTGGTTTTTGCAGCCGTCGTAGTTCTTCCTAATGTCTTTTGATTTTTAAGAATTTTTGCGGCACCAAAGTCTACATATTTAATAACTCCCATATGATCTAACAATATATCTTAAAAATAAAGTCGTCAATTAAATCAATTATCAATTATCAATTATCGATTTATCAATTATCCATTAAAAATTTAAAACAAATTATCAATTAAAAATTTGGGGGGATAAAAAATTAATAATAAAAAAAACTTACTATCAGGTTTTACATCTCTGTGAACGATATCATTTTCATGTAAATAAACTAATCCTTGTAACATTTGAAAGACATAATACTGTATTACGGCTTCATCTTCGATACGTCCAAGTTCTAACTGTGATGATAAAGAACCACCTTGACAATATTCCATAAATATATAAACTTTATCTCTATGAACCTCGATACCATAATAAGAAACGATATTAGGATGATCAAGTACTTCCATCACTTCCATTTCTTCCTTAACAGATTTATAAAGTGTGGAAAGTGAAGCAGGATCATGAAATTTTATTTCCTTGACTGCCATAAGATCTCCTGTATCCAAATTGACTGCTAAATACACGGAACCAAATGTACCCCCTCCAATATATTTTCCTTGTTGCCATCGTAGTGAAATATTTGCTCTAGATGATGCTAGGAAAACGAGAGGTCTATTTTCCGGTCGTTCATCATCTAACACTTTACCCACGAGACGTTGTTCTTGTTCTTTCATCAAACGTCTTGACTCTAATTCATTTAAAGCAGCCATCCATTCATCTCGTATCGTATGAGAATCTTCACTATTATGACTAGGATGTTGATTACTATTTTGTTGAGAGATTGATTGTCCAGCAGTTATTTGTTGTTGCTCAGCTTCATGTGATGAACGTACACCCATAATATCAACATGAGATATAAATAATCTCATACATATTCCAACCTTACGACGTAACATTGCAAATTCAGTTTCCGTTAATCCAAAAATATTATTCCCACGATTGGTTGTCATGGCATATTCTAAAGCGATTACGGCCCACCGAAAAGTTTTACGATCGGTGAGAATACAATCATCACAAATGAAACTAACCCAATCAATAGATAATCGATTTAACTTAACATTCAATTGTGATCGTACAGCATCTCGATGAAGGTATCGTAATGAACGTTGACCAAATTCCGTCGCAAAACTAAAACAATTTTCAATTAAATCTTGACATTCTATATGTTTTGTCCTTTCCCGTATCGTATTAACACTATCAATGATTTTGTTTACAAATTTAAATATGGTTTTCTTAATTTTGATGATTTCACGATTTACACCTGGAACATTGGCTCGGGTCTCTAATAATACTCTAATTCCACAATTCTCAACCATTTGACGAAATCTTTGTTTACATGCTTGTAATTTAGTATAAGAACCATCCACCACTAATCTAGTTCTATGAGATTTAAGATCAAGGTTAATATTATCCAGTGACATGGTCATTATTGGTCCAGACCATTCAAATGATACTCTTGGTGATAATAAAAGAACATATTCGAGTCCTTGTGATTCTTCATCATTATTATCTTGATTTTCTTCATATGGTGAAATAACAATTTTAAGTAATTTTTTTATTTGATCTTCACGTTCATAAAGTGAAGGCGCTATTATGAAACATATACCATCATCTTCATATGATTGAGGATATACCAGAGCATGATTAGTACATTCTAATCCATTAATAAAGTCAGGAAAATTTGCATCATCAATAAAATATTCGGCAGAATTTTCAAGCTCTCCAAAAAGGAATCTAATATGAGGTAAAATTTTTTAGCAATTGGAAATCTTATTTTCTTCTTCTATTCAATTATACTAAGTTATTTTCAAATTATTTCAATTATTTCAGTTATTTCAATTATTTCAATTATAATACGTACTTTGTAAATCGCATCAATTTTCGAGATCTTAGTCGTACACTATCCAAAATCTTATTATATATTTTTGATAAATTTGAAGCATCAGAAGTTATAGGAGCATTATCTAGTTCTGATCCAAAGTAAGCCAGTACACTTTGAAGTAATTTATTTGTAAGTCCACTGAAATTTTTTAGAAATTATCAATTAATTTATAATAATAATTATAATAATAATAAAAAATAAATTAAATTAAATAAATTAAATAAATTAAATTAAATAAATTAAATAAATTAAATAAATCAAATGAATTAAATTAAATAAATTAAATAAATTAAATTAAATAAATTAATTTATAATAATTATAATAATAATAAAAAATAAATTAAATTAAATAAATTAAAATAAATAAATTAAATTAAATAAATTAAATAAATTAAATTAAATAAATTAAATAAATTAAATAATAAATACGTACCAAAATTGTTCAGCAATTTCAGCATCACCACCTGTTATGTGATGACAAATACCACTCAAGAAAGACCATTCATTTTCTAAAATTTCGGCTTCTTTAAAAAATACGGTTTTATTTTTATAACCATATTTAACTTTCCAATGTAAAAGGGTGAAATAAAATTTTAATGATTCGGATAATACGGTGCTATAATTTTCATCAATACATGGAGGAATTATCCATCCTGTTTCAGTTTTAATTAATTCCAAATATTGATGTTTAATTTGACATGCTAAAGGAAGTGAAATTCGAAAATCGTCCATCATTTGTTGAACCGTTAATATCGTTGGTTCATTTAATACATTGGCATATTCTAATAATAATTTCATACATTCTTCCATAAGTTTGGTGGGAAAGTTAAGAAGTTGTTGTAATTCATTAATGTAAGGTGGTAATTTCATATTTTCGAATGCGATCGCATTTTCAATCATCACATATTTCGCCTTCAATAAAAGGGAATGTCCTGTGGTTAAAATTCTTTTCTCAAATGTTTGTTTTAAACTATTCTCTTTTAATATACGTTCAATGAAAGAAGGATTTTCCGCATCAGCAGGTGCATCTTTAGGTCGAGTAATTATTATATCTTCACTTCCTGTCCAATTTTGTAAAATTATTAATTGAGTTTGTAAACTACGAGTTGATGTTAACCATGAAGTTAATGCATCTAAATTATTTTGAAATTCCGGTAATCTATATAAAGTTTTATCAGCCATCATTGCTCTACGTGAAGGATATAAACTTTCACATGTATCAACTTTATGAAGTAATTCTGCAACTTGATCTAATGCGGAAACATTACCAGATTTAACTTTAAATTGCATCACTTCTCTTAAAACACTATCGATTTGTCGTTGCCTTTCTACTACGATTAATTTTTCTTCAACAGGATTTTGTGTAAGGCGACCACGTACTGCTGCACGAATTCCCAACCATAAATTAAATTTAAAATCCAATTCTTGTCGTGAAGAACCTGATAAACGACGTTTTTCTGATTTAATAACTTCACCAGTAATAACGGAAGATAAAAAACTTTGCCATTCAATTCTTTCTCTTTGCATTTCATGAGATAATATTGAAGAATCATTATTAACTTCTGTTTCCGGAACGTTATCATTATTATCATTATTATTATCATTATTCTCATTATCATTTATTGGGAATGGTTCGGGTCTACCATCTTCTGAATCATCCGAATCATTATCATCCCAATTAAGATTATCATTTCCAAAATTACAAGAAAAATAATCATTATGATCCATCATCTTTCTCGGTTTTGGACCAGAATTATTATTTGAAAGTAAATTAAGTCTTTTGGTTTCTTTAGCATTAACAACACTCCTTTCATCATAAGATTTAATTTTTCGATTAATTAATGGACGACGTAATTCCTCTTCTTCTTCTTCTTCATTTATGTCTTCATCATCACGTTCACGGTCACGTAAAGAAGAATGCCTACCATAATGATCTGTAATTCTTGCGTTTGAGTTTCTAGAAATGCACAATTACAAAGTAATGGACACGCAGGCACCACAAAGTAATGGAGCAAATTAACGTCACAAAGTAAATGATACAAAGTAATGGTATAAAGTAATGGCATATAGTAAAGGAATAAAGTAATGGAATAAAAACACGCAAAAAAAAAAATAATAATGGACACGCAAACACAAAATAATGGATAAATTAGATAAATTAGAAATTTTAATAAAATTTTAAAAGTTATCAAAAGTCTTTTTTTATAACTTTTTATTTTAAAATAATAAAAATGGTGGATATAATAGATCAAATAAAAAAATAATTACCTCATATTCTCGAATGAGTATTAAACAAAAATATAAATATTTTTAAAATAATTCTTTCTTTTAAACGTGTAGCAAGTAATAAATATTATAACACCGAGTAAAATTTTATTTCTTTTTTTTTTAATAAATTATATAACTTTAAATAAATAGTTTTGATAATAATTTATTTTTTTTTTTTTAATTGAAAATTTTATTGTCAAGTATATGTGTGTTTCTTAAATTTTGTTCGGATTGTACTACAACTGTTGCATATCAAAAGAATGTTCCAACCACTTCTGGACTTTTGGTTTTTCGTTCCAACCAAATTTTATCGAATTTCAACCTTATCTTTTTTTTTTTAATAAATTATATAACTTTAAATAAATAGTTTTGATAATAATTTATTTTTTTTTTTTTAATTGAAAATTTTATTGTCAAGTATATGTGTGTTTCTTAAATTTTGTTCGGATTGTACTACAACTGTTGCATATCAAAAGAATGTTCCAACCACTTCTGGACTTTTGGTTTTTCGTTCCAACCAAATTTTATCGAATTTCAACCTTATCTTTTTTTTTATTTGTCAAAAATGGAAGCTGAATGTGAAGAATATGAAAGTGTATTATTAGTAATTCGCGAATGTTATGGTAAAAAATTAGATATTAATTAAACCATAAATAAATAAATAAATAAATAAATACATATATATATATCCATTACTTTTTAAAAACGAATTCTACAAAAAAAAACTTTAATTCAATAAATTATTATTATTTTATTATTTTTTATTTGTAATTTTTTAGTATATAAATTACCTCCAAGAACATCAAGTAGAGAATACAGGTAGTAACTATTAATTTAATTTAAAATTATATATATTAATTATAATCAATGAAATTTATAAAATTTATAAAAATTACAGAGCAGCGGAATGGGGAGATATGGAAGCATTTTTATGGAAAGGTCGACTTAGAATTATGTCAATAGGTAAAAGATGTATAATCAAATTAGAAGATGGAACAACTGGTAAATGAAAATGTTATATCAATATATATATATATTTACAATAAAATATATAAAAATAATACATTAACAAAATAATAACATAATAAAATATATAAAATATAAAATATAAAATAATTTAGGTGAATTATTTGCACAATGTCCATATGATCCGGAAACGAATTCCGTTGAACCAGTGCGTGATTCATCAAGATATTTTGTATTAAGGATTGAGGATAGTGGTAATTGATCAAGTTTTCCATTTTTTCCATTTTTTCTTTCATTTCATTTTGAAAATGGGAGTCGATCGAATCCATGATTTATATAATTTATATAATTTATATTTATTTATATTATTTATATTATTTCATTTTAGGTCGACATGCATTTATAGGCATGGGATTTCAAGAACGTTCTGAAGCTTTTGATTTCCAAGTAACTTTGCAAGATCATATAAAGTAAATATTTGAAGAAAATAATATTAATTAATTATTTATTTATTTCTTTCTTTCTTTATTATTATTATTTATTTATTATCATTTTGTCAATATTTAATTAAAAAAAAATAATTTGATATTTTTAGACATATCAAAGCAGAAAAAGAAGCAGCAGAAAATGCAAAAGTTGCAGAAACAAAACCAAAGAAAGATTATAGTTTAAAAGAAGGGGAAACAATTAGTATTAATATAGGACATGTGAGTCAATTATTTTATTATATTTTATTTGTTACATAATAATAATAATTATTTTATTGATTTTTAGAAGAATCATCACAGGAAATCAAATTCAAATCCAAATCCAATTAACAAAAGGTTGGAAACAAATGACGGTTTGTAAATAATAATAATAATAATAATAATAATTAAAAAAAAATAAACATTATATTTATTATCTTTAATATTTAAAATTACACACATATATATATATATATTTAATTGTATATTTACAACATTCATAAATTAGTAATTCCACTTTTACCACCACCGCCATCAACATCATCAATTAAGAATAAACACAATTCATCATTATCTTCCAGAAACAAAATTTCCAGATCACCTTCACCAAATGAATTTGATGAATTTGGTGAATTTAAAGAATTCAAAGAGATTAAGGAATAATTCATGGAATGGTTCAAGAAATTTTGAATAATCAACTGATAAATACCTTCAACAATAACGACAGTAAACACTGATACTTATAAATAATATTGGATGACTCATAAAAATTTATAAAAAAAAATGTCATTATAAGTTTTTATAATTAAGGTGAGTTTGTATTACAATTTCTTATTTATAATTATTTATTTATTTATAATTATTATTAATTGTTTAGTTTTCCATTTTTATTAATTTTGGAAATAAATGGCTAACTATTAAAATATATTTGATTTTTTGATATTTGAATAATTCTGAATAATAAAAAAACAGAATAACAATAAAAATGAATGATAAAAGGATGAATAATAAAAATAAATAAATAATAATAAAAATAAAAAAAAATAATAATAAAAAATAATAGCACTCATAATTATTTATACATACATATAATAAATAAATTATCTATTTATTTGTTCCATTTCCGGAATTTAAATTAATTAATACATTCAATTGGAAATTCAATTGACTTTATACAGTTTTTCGATCAGTAATCACACGAACAATACAACCAACTCCTGCAATTTCAGTGAGCTAAAAAACAGAATTATAATAACTCATATTAAATAATTGAATATCTGAATATATTGTTTTATATCAAATATATTAAAATATATATATATATATATATTGATTATCACCTTTTCATGCCAATTCAATAGTACAGCAGAATTAAATGGTTCAGGTGGAGGTGGTGATGCTCCCGTCTTGGGTTTATCCGAAGCCTTGCCCGAGAAAGCCATTCCACGATAAATATATTTCATTAAAATATCTTGTTGTTCTATTGATAACTTTTTAATCAATGGCAAAATATCGGTAGCTTTAATTGAATTGAGAACTTCCATAACAATTTTTGCATTTAATTCCTATATTAAAATGATTTTGAATGATTGATTTATTAAAATTATTATTATTATTATTATTATTGTTATTATTATTTATTATTATTATTTATTAAAATTTATATTATTTTTATTATTATTATCTATTATCATTATTATTATTTCAGTTTAATGGAAAATTATTACTACTTTAGCGGCAGTCGTATTTAAACCATAAGGGGGATCATTTATAGCTGTTATCAACGCATTTTCGGGATTATTCCTAAATAAATATCAAAAATATATTCATTAATGTTATTTTCATCAATGATATTCTTCTTTTATATTCAGAACTTACTTTGTTAGTAAGTTTCTTACTTCAATGCTTTTTGTTTGAACATTATTTAAAGCTTCTTGTGGGTCAATTTCGATTCCATCAGAATAAACAAATAATTCTTCTTGAGCTAATTGTTCTTCGTCTAATGCATCTACATCAATAGTTCGAAAAGACATGGTGTAGTGATTTACAAAACTTTAGTTAGGTAGCACAATATTTAAATACATTGTTGTGCGTGTGATTATAGAGAGGCGTGACATATCAGTAAATATAAATCTAAAATTAGAATTTTTGTTTTGATCGTCTAATTGTCACCTTATCTTGAGACGCGAAGTTCAAATAAATAAAATAAATTTTTTTCAAAAAAAAAGAAATGTTACAAATTCTCAAACCCATGACCACACATTCACCATATTCACCAACGATGATACCAACGACAGTAACTGAATCACCGAAATCAATATATTGGACAAATCTAATATTATTGGGTTTTAATCCCACAGAACTAGTAGTTATCATAGGAAGAGAAACTATTGGAACATATTCAAGTATACTGGTGGAATTAAATAAAGATATTTTCACAAGAGGGTATACCGCGAATTCGGTTAAAGCCATGGAATTAATTGTGTATTTTTTATTTTTAAAATTAAATGATTTTTTGACTCGGGAGGTTAGTAAAATAAATTTCATTAAATCTTTTGATTTAGTGATAATGAATAATGGATAGTAGTATCTTGATATACATAATATCTTTGAAATGATTGATTTATATATATATATTTTTTTTAATTATCCAATTCTAATTTTTAATAATTACAATTAATAATTATTTAATTCGTTTCTAATTTTAAATAATTATAATTGATCATAATTTATAGAGATTTAAATGTTGGCCAATCCTTGATTCGGCATCAAGTAAAACATTTAGAAATGTAGCATTTAATTGGTTAGAACAATTAAAAAAAGATGGAAATTTGGAAAAAGATATTGTAATAAGACGTAGTGCGTTCGATGAATGTCAAGGTGAAAGGTAATTCTATATACGTAATATAATATTATAATATAAAGTCATAATATGATTTGAATATAAATAAATGTATAATGAGAATGTGCTCTATATTGAGATGTTGTGGGTAATTATTTTAATTATTTTCTTTAAAGATTTGAACGTATAATAATGGCATTTTCCAATTACGTATTAAAAGTGGTGTTGGAACGTGATTTTGAACAATATAGTCGAGGTACATCAAAAAGATTATTATTTATATTTGTTGTAAATAAATAAATTAATTAAAATATTAATAAATTTATAAAATAAAGTTCCATCAATTAATTTCACAACGATTAAAGAAACGAAGCCGGAATTATTGAAATCTATTATGAAGGTACTAATCAAAATTAATAATGTATATAATATAATAATAATAATAATAATAATCAAAATCAATTAATCAAGTAGATATACATAAAAATTCAAGTTGATCGATTTTTACAAGAAACTAAAGAAAGAGGAATATGCCAAGAACGATGGAAATGTTTGGCTGATGAATTAGCAAGAAGATTACGTGATGTTACTGAACGAAATGTAGTTATCACTAGTTATATCATTATTAACTGTTATCATATGTCGGACACGCGTGTTTAAATTAAATTCATCAATTTATCTTATTATTTTATTACTAGAATCAATTAGAAAGTCAAATATACGAATACTATAAATCATCACAAAATAAATCATCCAAATATAAATCATCACGAAATAATTCAACTCGAGAAAATAATATAAATAGAGAAAATGAAGGTAATAATAATAATAATATTGAAAAACTTGTGATATTGAGAAATAAAAAGTTGGAAAATGTTCGGATGATGTGGAAGGAAGGATTAAATTGGGTCAAAGAAAATAAAAAGTATATTGGTATGTTTATTTTTTATTATTATTAATGATATATTCTCTTATATTCAATATCATTCATATTTTATGAATATCAAATTATTTATATTAATATTAAAATAATAGAGAGAGTGGAAGATATAATAAATGATCGAGTGAATAAATATCGAATTGATGGAAAATCTATTCCTATACAAGTTCCAGAAATTATAATGATTAAATGGGAAAAACAAATTCAGCAGGTTTTCTTTATTTATTAATTATTTTATTTTTATTACCATATAAATAGTATCGACTCAATTAATAATTTATTTAATTTACATTATTATTTTTTTAGGCACAGATTAATCCTTATATAAATGGACGATTAGATTTAATATCATTACTGAAATTATGGAGATTTGCTTTGAAAACCATTAATAATATAAATAATAGTAATGATTACAATGAGAATAATAGTAATGATTATAATGAGAATAATAATAATCACCAACGACAACAAGACGATGAAATGATGATAGACAGCGAAACTGAGATGAATGAGATTAAAGACGTTAAAGAAGTGATGAACGACAACGAAACAGAAAATCAATTTCAAAATTTAGAAGAATATTTTAATAATCAAAAGGAACAAATTCAAAGTTTATCATCACTTAAAAATTCATTGAAATCCCAGTTGAATGAAATAAATGAATCGATTCAATTATTGAAAGAGGAACAAAAAAATAAAGATAAATTTAGGTAATATTTTAAAATTAGATTTTTTATTTTATTATTTATTTTATTTTAGATATTTATTTATTTATTATTTATTATTCAAAATAGAAAAACTCAAGAAAATCAAGAAACTAAGGAAACTCGAATTATGCTTAAAATACCATGTTTTCAATTCGATCAATTTGATAACCATTCTTCCTCTTCATCAATTGATAATAAAACTAATAATAATAACTCAACAAATAATAATAGTTTGGATAATATTAAACAAATTATTGAATTTAAGTTAGGACATGGTAAATATTGTTTATTTTTTGTTAACAATTTTTTAAATTATTTAAATTAAATTAAAAATAATAATAATCAAAAATATATATATTTTTTTAGAATTTACATCATTACCTAAATCTATTCATCATATTCATCATCGTCACAATGACCATTCTTCTTTAACCACCACTAATACTACTTTAAATACTACTACTACTAATAATAATAATAGTAATAATAATCCTGATAAATCTAAATTACGAGAAAACTTTTTAAGATTAACTAGATTATCTAAAAAATTTATTAATTCAAAGAATTTGGGTAATTTTTATTTATTTATATTTATTATTGTTATTTATTTATTTATTTATAATATTTATTTTATTTTTTCTTACAGGTGGAGAAACTGATAACAGCAACAATAATAATAGTAGTAACTATAATAACAACAATAATAATAATAGCTATAATAATAGTAACTATAATAATAATAATAATAATAATAATAATTCATGGCGTCAAAGAACAATAAAACCAATTTCAAAACAACAACAACAGCCACCACTTCCACCATCAAAAATACCGACAATACAATCATCAAAAATACCGAAAACACCATTAGATATATTTATCAATCAAATAACTGATTATATGGTTAATAACAAAGATGAAGAAGGTTTATCAACAACCACCACCAAAATTGTCAACACCTCCAATAATACAAACACCAACATCTTCAATAATAATATCAGCAACTTCAATAATACCAACACCAACATTATAAATACAATTAACACCAATGATACCAAAACAAAAACACCAATAAGAAATAATAATAATAATGATAATAATAATCAATATTATCATCAAATCCATAGTATTCAAGATCCACTTAATGCTTTAGAAGAAAAGGCATTTAGACCAAAAAAAGAAATTAATAGAACTCCTACAAAAATTAACAATATTGTCAATACAAGTCATAACAATGATAATGTTACAAGTAAAATTAATAGTAGTAATTATAATAATTTTTTTAATACGCAACCTTCGTCATGTAACCCACATGATAATTCAACTTTAAAGAACAAAGAAATTGACAATGATGAAAATAAAGAGAATGAAGATGAAAATGAAGAAAATAATTATATATCATCACAAATGTCATTGGATATAATTTCATTATTAGAAGAAACTCCTCCTGACATGATTATTGATGATTATTAATTATGATAATTAAAAATAATAATAATAATAATAATAATAATAATAATAATAATAATAACAATGTAATTGAATTTGTTGGGTTAATTAAATAATTAAATAAAAAAAATTGTAATTAATTTAGCAATTGATTAATTAATAGTATTATTACTTATTATCATCATTTATCTTTATTTTTTTCTTTCTAATTAATTGAAATTATTATATGAATAACCATTTCTATCGCTACTGTCAGTATCTATCTTAATATCTACTGCTGTACTAATATCTAGATATCTAGTTAAGAATGAATAATAATGAATTAAAGTGAAATGAATGTCTACACCTTGATTTTTTGGTGCAAGCTATTGTAGATTTGTATAGTAATTTAAATAATACATCAACTACATAATTACAGATTATCATATTTTCTTTTACTTTTCACTTTTCTAATTTCAAGTTTTCTAAAGAATAATTAATATTAACATTTATTTATTTTTTCACATCTAGTAGGATGGTAAACGTGCAGATCAAGTGAATCAAACACTCAGAAAATGAGATAATCTATATACAAATGTTTACAAAATATTAACACGCTCGAAAACTCCTTGCAATGACTGACTTTCTAACAGTATCAGCCAATATTATATTGTATATCACCAAGACAGAACCTAAACCTCCTCCCTATTTCCAAAGACTAAAGAAAAGCTATTAGTCCAAAATCACCCAAACCTGAATTTACTTCCTTGAAGATTTATTGATGACCAAAATCACCCGAACCTTAAGTAATCTGAAACTGTTTTTCCCGCGTGAACGGGAAATATTATAAATCAATTTTGTAAGGATTTAAAATGAGGGAAAATAGAATATAATATTAATATCTATATTCACAGAAACAATAAAAAATAAAAGTAGCTGAAAGTTTTTTTTAATTGAAACTAATCTAATACGTCATATTTTATGTTTTATTTTCTATAAGACAATGACCAGTACAAAATCATTTCTTCACTAAAACCGTGAAATGATATATATCTAATCTAACTAACCCTAACCTTAACTAACCTAACCCAACAACCCTAACCCTAACAGCCCTAACCTTAACTAACCCTAACCTAACTATTCCTAACCCTCCTGACCAGTTTAGGATTGTACGAATTTTGTGCACTTTTTTTGTAAAATCGTACAGTACAAAATAGCGTTTCGTACCATACAGTTTACCGTCATACCTTATAGAAAGTTAATCGTACAGTCAATTCGTACAGTACAAAATAGCGTTTCGTACCGTACAGTTTATCTGTATACCCACCAATTAAAATCTAACAAAATTCATTGAATTTTTATTCATCAAGAATCAAATTGTAATTACAAAATGTGGGTATTAAATTCAGTATCGAAGTTTCAATATATCCTCTAATTGCCCAGCTATCAACACCATTTTTATGTAATGCTTAATAGCATGACTTTCATTATGACAGTAATTATGTGATGGTTGTTAAAAAATGCGGGCATTACAAATAATAATGTTGATAGTTAAGCAATTACCTATAAATTATTAATTAATCACATTATATTTTTTACAGGTCGTGAGTATTAAAATAATTAAAATCATACTTTAATATTTTATAACCTTTGCTAATTAATTGCATTATAATTTATCACAGGTAGTAAGTATTATTTAGATTTATTTATAATAATTAAAATTATAATTTCAAACTATTTTAACATCTAATAATATTTCAAACCCTTTTGCAAATCAATTATTGTTATAATTTATCACAGTATGTAAGTATTATTTAGATTTAATTATAATAATTAAAACCATAATTTCAAACTATTTTAACATCTAATAATATTTCATAACCTTTACAGTCTGTAAGTATTATTTAAATTTATTTATAATAATTAAAATTATAATTTCAATCTATTTTAATATCTAATAATATTTCATAACTTTTTGCAAATCAATTATTGTTATAATTTATCACAGTTTGTAAGTATTATTTAGATTTATTTATAATAATTAAAATTATAATTTCAAACTATTTAATATCTAATAACCTTTTGCAAATTAATTATTATTATAATTTATCACAGGGAGTAAGTATTATTTAAATTTATTTATAATAATTAAATCATAATTTCAAACTATTTTAACATCCAATAATATTTCATAACTTTTTGCAAATCAATTATTGTTATAATTTATCACAGGGAGTAAGTATTATTTAGATTTATTAATAATAGTTAAAATTATAATTTCAAACTATTTTAACATCTAACAATCCTTTTGCAAATCAATTATTGTTATGACTTATCACAGTTTGTAAGTATTATTTAGATTTATTTATAATAATTAAAATTATAATTTTGAACTATTTTAACATCTAATAATATTTCATAACCTTTTGCAAATCAATTATTGTTATAATTTATCACAGGGAGTAAGTATTATTTAGATTTATTTATAATAATTAAAATCATAATTTTAACATCTAATAATATTTTATATCCTTTTACAAATTAATTATTATTATAATTTATCACAGGCAGTAAGTATTATTCAGATTTATTCATAATAATTAAGATCATAATTTTAACATCTAATAATATTTTATATCCTTTTACAAATTAATCATTATTATAATTTATCGCAGTTTGTAAGTATTATTTAGATTTATTTATAATAATTAAAATCATAATTTCAAACTATTTTAACATCCAATAATATTTCATAACTTTTTGCAAATCAATTATTGTTATAATTTATCACAGGGAGTAAGTATTATTTAGATTTATTTATAATAATTAAAATCATAATTTCAAACTATTTTAACATCTAATAATATTTCATATCTTTTTGTAAATCAATTATTATTATAACTTATCACAGGAAGTATTATTTAGATTTATTTATAATAATTAAAATCATAGTTTCAAACTATTTTAACATCCAATAATATTTCATAACTTTTTGCAAATCAATTATTGTTATAATTTATCACAGGGAGTAAGTATTATTTAGATTTATTTATAATAATTAAAATCATAATTTCAAACTATTTTAACATCTAATAATATTTCATATCTTTTTGTAAATCAATTATTATTATAACTTATCACAGGAAGTATTATTTAGATTTATTTATAATAATTAAAATCATAATTTCAAACTATTTTAACATCTAATAATATTTCATATCTTTTTACAAATCAATTATTATTATAACTTATCACAGGGAGTAAGTATTATTTAGATTTATTTATAATAATTAAAATCATAATTTCAAACTACTTTAACATCTAATAATATTTCATAACTTTTTGCAAATCAATTATTGTTATAATTTATCACAGGGAGTAAATATTATTTAGATTTATCTATAATAATTGAAATTATAATTTAAAACTATTTTAACATCTAATAATATTCATAACCTTTTGCAAATCAATTATATTATAATTTATTACAGGCGGTAAATTTAGATTTATTTATAATAATTAAAATTATAATTTCAAACTATTTTAACATCTAATAATATTTTATAACTTTTTGCAAATCAATTATTGTTATAATTTATCACAGGGAGTAAGTATTATTTAGATTTATTTATAATAATTAAATTATAATTTCAAACTATTTTAACATCTAATAATATTTCATAACCTTTTGCAAATCAATTATTGTTATAATTTATCACAGGGAGTAAGTATTATTTAGATTTATTTATAATAATTAAAATTATAATTTCAAACTATTTTAACATTTCATAACTTTTTGCAAATCAATTATTGTTATAATTTATCACAGTTTGTAAGTATTATTTAGATTTATTTATAATAATTAAAATTATAATTTCAAACTATTTTAACATCTAATAATATTTCATAACTTTTTGCAAATCAATTATTGTTATAATTTATCACAGGGAGTAAGTATTATTTGATTTATTTATAATTAAAATTATAATTTCAAACTATTTTAACATCTAATAATTCTCTTGCAAATCAATTATATTATAATTTATTACAGGTGGAGGCAGTAAGTATTATTTAGATTTATTTCAAACTATTTTAACATCTAATAATATTTCATAACCTTTTGCAAATCAATCATTGTTATAATTTATCACAGTTTGTAAGTATTATTTAGATTTATTTATAATAATTAAAATCATAATTTCAAACTATTTTAACATCTAATAATATTTCATAACTTTTTGCAAATCAATTATTGTTATAATTTATCACAGTTTGTAAGTATTATTTAGATTTATTTATAATAATTAAAATCATAATTTCAAACTATTTTAACATCTAATAATATTTCATATCTTTTTGCAAATCAATTATTATTATAATTTATCACAGGGAGTAAGTATTATTTATAATAATTAAAATCATAATTTCAAACTATTTTAACATCTAATAATATTTCATAACTTTTTGCAAATCAATCATTGTTATAATTTATCACAGGGAGTAAGTATTATTTAGATTTATTTATAATAATTAAAATTATAATTTCAAACTATTTTAACATCCAATAATCCTTTTGCAAATCAATTATATTATAATTTATTACAGGTGGTAAATATTATTTAGATTTATTTATAATAATTAAAATTATAATTTCAAACTATTTTAACATTTAATAATATTTCATAACTTTTTGCAAATCAATTATTGTTATAATTTATCACAGGGAGTAAGTATTATTTAGATTTATTATAATAATTAGAATCATAATTTCAAACTATTTTAACATCTAATAATATTTCATAACTTTTTGCAAATCAATTATTGTTATAATTTATCACAGTTTGTAAGTATTATTTAGATTTATTTATAATAATTAAAATTATAATTTCAAACTATTTTAACATCTAATAATTCTCTTGCAAATCAATTATATTATAATTTATTACAGGTGGTAAATATTATCTAGATTTATTTATAATAATTAAAATTATAATTTCGAACTATTTTAACATCTAATAATATTTCATATCTTTTTACAAATCAATTATTATTATAACTTATCACAGGGAGTAAGTATTATTTAGATTTATTATAATAATTAGAATCATAATTTCAAACTATTTTAACATCTAATAATATTTCATAACTTTTTGCAAATCAATTATTGTTATAATTTATCACAGTTTGTAAGTATTATTTAGATTTATTTATAATAATTAAAATTATAATTTCAAACTATTTTAACATCTATTAATTCTTTTGCAAATCAATTATATTATATTATAATTTATTACAGGTGGTAAGTATTATTTAGATTTATTTATAATAATTAAAATTATAATTTCAAACTATTTTAACATCTAATAATATTTCATAACTTTTTGCAAATCAATTATTGTTATAATTTATCACAGGGAGTAAGTATTATTTAGATTTATTTATAATAATTAAAATTATAATTTCAAACTATTTTAACATCTAATAATTCTTTTGCAAATCAATTATGTTATAATTTATTACAGGCAGAGGCGGTATGTATTATTTAGATTTATTATAATAATTAAAATTATAATTTCAAACTATTTTAACATCTAATAATTCTTTTGCAAATCAATTATATTACAATTTATTAAAGGTGGAGGCAGTAAGTATTATTTAGATTTATTTATAATAATTAAAATTATAATTTCAAACTATTTTAACATCTAATAATATTTTATATCTTTTTGCAAATCAATTATTATTATAACTTATTACAGGAAGTCAGTATTATTTAGATTTATTTATAATAATTAAAATCATAATTTCAAACTATTTTAACATCTAATAATTCCTTTGCAAATCAATTTTATTATAATTTATTACAGGCTGTAAGTATTATTTAAATTTATAATAATTAAAATCATAATTTCAACATCTAATAATATTTCATATCCTTTTGCAAATTAATTGTTATAATTTATCACAGGCTGTAAGTATTATTAGATTTATTTATAATAATTAAAATCATAATTTTAAACTATTTTAACATCTAATAATATTTTTTTCATATCCTTTTACAAATCAATTATAATTATAACTTATCACAGGGAGTAAGTATTATTTAGATTTATTTATAATAATTAAAATTATGATCTCAAACTATTTTAATATCTAATAATATAATATCAATTATTATTATAATTTATCACAGGGAGTAAGTATTATTTATATATATTTATAATAATTAAGATTATAATTTCAAACTATTTTAATATCTAATAATATTTCATAACTTTTGTAAATCAATTATTATTATAATTTATCACAGGAAGTAAGTATTATTCAAACTATTTTAGCATCTAATAATATTTTATAACCTTTTGCAAATCAATTATTGTTATAATTTATCACAGGGAGTAAGTATTATTTAGATTTATTTATAATAATTAAAATCATAATTTCAAATTATTTTAACATCCAATAATATTTCATAACTTTTTGCAAATCAATTATTGTTATAATTTATCACAGGAAGTAAGTATTATTTAAATTTATTTATAATTATTACAATCATAATTTCGAACTATTTTAACATCTAATAATATTTCATATCTTTTTGCAAATCAATTATTATTATAACTCATCACAGGGAGTAAGTATTATTTAGATTTATTTATAATAATTAAAAATCATAATTTCAACATCTAATAATATTTCATATCCTTTTGCAAATTAATTGTTATAATTTATCACAGGCTGTAAGTATTATTTAAATTTATAATAATTAAAATCATAATTTCAAACTATTTTAACATCTAATAATATTTCATATCCTTTTGCAAATTAATTATTATTATAATTTATCACAGGCTGTAAGTATTATTTAGATTTATTTATAATAATTGAAATTACAATTTCAAACCATTTTAACATCTAATAATCCTTTTGCAAATCAATTATTATTATAACTTATCACAGGGAGTAAGTATTATTTAGATTTATTTATAATAATTTAAATTATAATTTCAAACTATTTTAATATCTAATAATATTTCATAACCTTTTGCAAATCAATTATTATTATAATTTATCACAGGGAGTAAGTATTATAATAATTAAGATTATAATTTCAAACTATTTTAATATCTAATAATATTTCATAACTTTTTGTAAATCAATTATTATTATAATTTATCACAGGAAGTAAGTATTATTTAAATTTATTTATAATATAATTTTAAACTCTTTGGGCATCTAATAATATATCATATCCTTTTGCTAATCAATTACTGTTATAATTTATCACAGACAGTAAGTATTATTTAATTTATTTATAATAATTAAAATTATAATTTCAAACTATTTTAACATCTAATAATATTTCATGACCTTTTGCATTATAATCTATCACAGGAAGTAAGTATTATTTAGATTTATTTATAATAATTAAAATCATAATTTTAACTATTTTAACATCTAATAATATTTTATAACCTTTTGCAAATCAATTATTATTATAATTTATCACAGGCTGTAAGTATTATTTAGACTTATTTATAATAATTAAAATCACAATTTCATCTATTTTAACATCCAATAATATTTCATAACTTTTTGCAAATCAATTATTGTTATAATTTATCACAGGGAGTAAGTATTATTTAGATTTATTTATAATAATTAAAATCATAATTTCAAACTATTTTAATATCTAATAATATTTCATAACCTTTTGCAAATCAATTATTATTATAATTCATCACAGGCTGTAAGTATTATTTAGACTTATTTATAATAATTAAAATCACAATTTCATCTATTTTAACATCCAATAATATTTCATAACTTTTTGCAAATCAATTATTGTTATAATTTATCACAGGGAGTAAGTATTATTTAGATTTATTTATAATAATTAAAATCATAATTTCAAACTATTTTAATATCTAATAATATTTCATATCTTTTTGTAAATCAATTAATATTATAACTTATCACAGGAAGTATTATTTATATTTATTTATAATAATTAAAATCATAATTTCAAACTATTTTAACACCTAATAATATTTCATAACCTTTTGTAAATTAATTATTATTATAATTTATTACAGGGAGTAAGTATTATTTAGATTAATTTATAATAATTAAAATTATTATTTCAAACTATTTAATATCTAATAACCTTTTGCAAATTAATTATTATTATAATTTATCACAGGGAGTAAGTATTATTTAAATTTATTTATAATATAATTTCAAATTCTTTTAGCATCTAATAATATTTCATATCCTTTTGCTAATCATTACTGTTATAATTTATCCCAGGAAGTAAGTATTATTTAAATTTTTATAATAATTAAAATTATAATTTCAAACTATTTTAACATCTAATAATATTTTATAACTTTTTGTAAATCAATTATTATTATAATTTATTACAGGGAGTAAGTATTATTTAGATTTATTTATAATAATTAAAATCATAATTTCAACATCTAATAGTATTTCATAACCTTTTGCATTATAATTTATCACAGGCAGTAAGTATTATTCAGATTTATTCATAATAATTAAAATCATAATTTCAAACTATTTTAACATCTGATAATATTTCATAATCTTTGCATATCAATTATTATTATAATTTATAACAGTTTGTAAGTATTATTTAGATTTATTTATAATAATTAAAATTATAATTTCAATTTATTTTAACACCTAATAATATTTCATAACTTTTTTGCTAATAATTTATTACAGACAGTAAATATTATTTGGATATATTTATAATAATTTCAAATTATTTAATAATATTTAAAATTCTTTTACAAATTAATTATTATTATAATTTATTACAGGCGGTAAGTATTTTTAACATCTGATAATATTTTATAACTTTTTGCAAATCAATTATTATTATAATTTATTACGGGGAGTAAATATTATTTAAATTTATTTATAATAATTGAAATCATAATTTCAAATTATTTTAAAATCTAATAATATTTCATAACCTTTTGCAAATCAATTATTATTATAATTTATTACAGGGAGTAAGTATTATTTATATTTATTTGTAATAATTAAAATTATAATTTCAAACTATTTTAACATCTAATAATATTTCATAACCTTTTGCAAATTAATTATTATTTTAATTTATTACAGGCAGTAAGTATAATTTAGATTTATTTATAATAATTAAAATCATAATTTAAAACTATTTAACATCTAATAATATTTCATAACCTTTTGTAAATCAATTATTATTATAATTTACCACAGCTTGTGAGTATTATTTAGATTTAATTATAATAATTAAAATCATAATTTTAACATCTAATAATATTTTATATCCTTTTACAAATTAATTATTATTATAATTTATCACAGGCAGTAAGTATTATTCAGATTTATTCATAATAATTAAAATCATAATTTCAAACTATTTTAATATCTGATAATATTTCATAACCTTTGCAAATTAATCATTATTATAATTTATCACAGTTTGTAAGTATTATTTGGATTTATTTATAATAATTAAAATTATGATTTCAAGCTATTTTAATATCTAATAATGTTTCATATCCTTTTACAAATTAATTATTATTTTAATTTATTACAGGCTGTAAATATTATTTAAATTTATTTATAATAATTAAAATTATAATTTCAAACTATTTTGATATTTAATAATATTTCTTAACCTTTTGAAAATCAATTATTATTATAATTTATCACAGGAAGTAAGTATTATTTAGATTTACACTGTTAAATGAACAAAAATTGGAATCCTATTGATGGTGCAAATATGCATAAATTTTATAATAATTAAAACAATGATTTAAAACTATTTTAACATCTAATAATATTCCATAACACTTTGTAAATCAATTATTATTATAATTTATCACAGGCAGTAAGTATTATTTTGATTTATTTATAATAATTTCAAACCATTTTAATATCTAATAATATTTCATAACCTTTGCATTATAATTTATCATAGCAAGTAAGTATTATTTAGATTTATTTATAATAATTAAAATCATAATTTCAAATTATTTTAACATCTAATAATACTTTATAACCTTTTGCAAATTAATTATTATTTTAATTTATCACAGGGAGTAAGTATTATTTAGATTTATAATAATTAAAATCATAATTTCAAACTATTTTAAAGTCTAATAATATTTCATATCCTTTTACAAATTAATTATTATTATAATTTATCACAGTCTGTAAATATTATTTAGATTTATTTATAATAATTAAAATCATAATTTCAAACTATTTTAACATCTAATAATATTTTATAACCTTTTGTATTATGATCTATCACAGGGAGTAAGTATTATTTAGATTTATTTATAATAATTAAAATTATAATTTCAAACTATTTTAACATCTAATAATATTTTATAACTTTTTACAAATTAATTATTACTATAATTTATTACAGACAGTAAGTATTATTTAGATTTATTTATAATATTCAAACTATTTTAAAATCTAATAATATTTTATTACCTTTTGCAAATTAATTATTATTATAATTTATTACAGGTGGTAAATATAAGTATTATTTAGATTTATTTATAATAATTAAAATCATAATTTCAAACTATTTTAATATCTAATAATATTTCATAACCTTTTGCATTATAATTTATCACAGGCGGTAAGTATTATTTAGATTTATTTATAATAATTAAAATCATAATTTATAACTATTATAATATCTAATAATATTTCATAACCTTTTATAAACCAATTATTATTATAATTTATCACAGGTGGTAAATATTATTTAGATTAATTTATTATAATTAAAATTATAATTTCAAACTAATATCAAATAATATTTCAAATTTTTTGCAAATCAATTATTAATTGCATTTTATTACAGGGAGTAAGCATTATTTAAATTTATTTATAATAATTAAAATTATAATTTCAATTTATTTAACATCTAATAATATTTTATAACCTTTTGCATTATAATTTATCACAGGAAGTAAGTATTATTTAGATTTATTTATAATAATTAAAATTATAATTTCAAACTATTTTAGCATCTAATAATATTTTATAACCTTTGTAATTTATCACAGTCTGTAGGTATTATTTAGATTTATTTATAATTTCAAACTATTTTAACACTAATAATATTCATAACCCTTCACAAATCAATTATTATTACAGGCGGTAAGTATTATTAGATTTATTTATAATAATTAAAATTATAATTTCAAACTATTTTAACATCTAATAATATTTCATATCCTTTTCATTATAATTTATTACAGGAAGTAAATATTATTTAGATTTATTTATAATAATTAAAATCATAATTTCAACATCTAATAGTATTTCATAACCTTTTGCATTATAATTTATTACAGGGAGTAAGTATTATTTAAATTTATTTATAATAATTAAAATTATAATTTAAAACCATTTTAATATCTAATAATATTTCATACCTTTTCAAATTAATTATTATTATGATTTATCACAGGCAGTGAGTATCATTAGATTTATTTATAATAATTAAAATTATAATTTCAATCTATTTTAATATCTAATAATATCTTATCCTTTTACTAATCAATTATTAATTAATTGCATTAAAATTTATCACAGGCAGTAAGCATTATTTAGATTTAATAATATTTCATATCCTTTTGCTAATTAATTATTATTATAATTTATCACAGGCGGTAAGTATTATTTAGATTTATTTATAATAATTAAACTCATAATTTCAATTTATTTTGATATCTCATAACCTTTTGCAAATCAATTATTATTATAATTTATTACAGTCTGTAAGTATTATTTATAATAATTAAATTATAATTTCAAACTATTTTAACATCTAATAATATTTCATAACCTTTTGCAAATCAATTATTATTATAATTTATCACAGGGAGTAAGTATTATTTAGATTTATTTATAATAATTAAAATTTTAATTTCAAACTATTTTAACATCTAATAATATTTCATATCTTTTTGCAAATCAATTATTATTATAACTTATCACAGGGAGTAAGTATTATTTAGATTTATTTATAATAATTAAAATCATAATTTCAAACTATTTTAACATCTAATAATATTTCATAAATTATTATTATAATTTATCACAGTTGGTAAGTATTATTTAAATTTATTTATAATACACTATTTGAATAAACAAAAACAAGTAAAGTTTTTGACACAAATGGACAAAAATAGGCAGTAAGATTTATGGTTAATTTGTGAATAGGCAAGAGATTTATGGCCAATTTTTGAATAGGCAGGAAAATTTGTAGTTAATTCATGAATAGGCAAGGCTGATTCATGAATGGGCTAAGTCAATTTGTATCAAAATTTTGTTAACTTTTGATCACTTGGCATGTAATAATTAAAATTATAATTTCAAACTATTTTAACATCTAATAATATTTCATATCTTTTTGCAAATTAATTATTATTATGATTTATTACAGGCAGTAAGTATTATTTAGATTTATTTATAATAGTTAAATCATAATTTCAAACTATTTTAACATCTAATAATATTTCATAACCTTTTGCAAATCAATTATTATTATAATTTATCACAGGGAGTAAGTACTATTTGGATTTATTTATAATAATTAAAATTATAATTTAAAACTATTTTAACATTTAATAACCTTTTGCAAATCAATTATTAATTAATTGTATTATAATTTATTACAGGAAGTAAGTATTATTTAGATTTATTAAAATTATGATTATAAACTATTTTAATATCTAATAAAATTTCATAATATTTTGACCAATTATTACAGCAGGTGAGTGTTATTTAGATTTATTTATTAAATTACAATTTCAAATTATTTTAACATCTGATAATATTAAAACAAATTAAAGATTAAACGAGCTTCATAGTAAACAACTTCGGGTGTTGTTGTTATTATTAATTAGTCTTATATTAATTTGTTGTTGGTTGTGAGTATTATTTAGATTTATTTATAATAATTAAAATCATAATTTCAAACTATTTCAATATCTAATAATATTTAAAACCTTTTGCAAATCACAGGTGGTAAGTATTATTTAAATTTATTTATAATAATTTCAAACTATTTTAACATTTAATAATATTTCATAACCTTTTGCAAATCAATTATTATTATAATTTGTCACAGGTGGTAAGTATTATTTAGATTTATTTATAATAATTAAAATTATAATTTCAAATTATTTTAACATCTAATAATATTTTATAACTTTTTGCAAATCAATTATTAATTAATTGCATTATAATTTATCACAGGAAGTAAGTATTATTTAGATTTATTTATAATAAATAAAATCATAATTTCAAATTATTCTAACGTCACATACAATAATAATATTTCATGACCTTCTGCAAATTAATTATTAATTAATTGTATTATAATTTATTACAGGTGGTAAGTATTATTTAGATTTATTTATAATAATTAAAATCATAATTTCAAATTATTTTAACATCTATTAATATTTTATAACCTTTTGCAAATCAATTATTATTATAATTTATCACAGGCAGTAAGTATATTTATAATAATTAAAATTATAATTTCAATCTATTTTATTATCTAATAATATTTCATAACTTTTTGCAAATTGTCTATTATCATAATTTATTACAGGGAGTAAGTATTATTTAGATTTGTCTATAATAATTAAATTATAATTTCAAATTATTTTAACATCTAATGATATTTTATAACCTTTTGCTATTATAATTTATTATAGGGAGTTAGTACTATTTAGATTTATTTATAATAATTAAATTATAATTTCAAACTATTTTAATATCTAATAATATTTCATAACAATTATTATTATAATTTATCACAGGCGGTAAGTATTATTTATATTTATTTATAATAATCAAACTATTTTAAACTGGTCGAATGAACAAAAACAAGCAAAATTTTTGGTGCAAATAGGCAAAAAGGTTTACAAATGGGTGGGAAGATTTGTGACCTTTGTAAATAAGCAAGAGATTTTTAGCTAATTTATAAATAAACAGAAAGAGTTGTGGCCAATTCATAAATATGCAAGGGGATTTGTAACCAATTTGCATCAAAAATTTTGTTGATTATTGATTATTCAACATGTGTTAACATCTAATAATATTTTATAACTTTTTGCTAATCAATTATTATTATAATTTATCACAGACAGTAAGTATTATTTAAATTTATTTATAATAATTGAAATCATAATTTCAAATTATTTTAAAATCTAATAATATTTCATAACCTTTTGCAAATCAATTATTGTTATAATTTATTATAGTCGGTAAATATTATTTAGATTTATTAATAATAATTAAAATTATAATTTTAAACTATTTTAATATCTAATAATATTTTGCAACCTTTTGTATTATAATTTACTCAGGAGGTAAGTATTATTTGATTTAATTATAATAATTAAAATTATAATTTCAAACTATTTTAATATTTAATAATATTTTATAATATAATTTATTACAGGCAGTAAGTATTATTTAGATTTATTTATAATAATTAAATTATAATGTCAAACTGTTTTAACATCTAATAATATTTTATAACTTTTTGCAAATTAATTATTTTCATAATTTATTATAGGAAGTAAGTATTATTTAGATTTATTTATAGTATACTGGTTGAATGAACAAAAACAGGCAAACTTTTTGATGTAAATAGGCAGGGAGATTTGTGGCTGATTCATGAATAAGCAGGAGATTTTTGGTTAATTTGTGAATAGGCAAGGAGATTTGTAGATGATTCATAAATTGGCAAGGAGATTTGTAGCCAATTTGCATTAAAAATTTTGCCAATTTTAATCATTCAATGTGTGATAATTAAAGTCATAATTTCAAACAATTTTAACATCTAATAATATTTCATAACCTTTTGTTAATCAATTATTATTATAATTTATCACAGAGAGTAAGTAATAATTAAAATTATCATAAAATTTCAAACTATTTTAATATCTAATAATAATATTATTATAATTTATCACAGGCAGTAAGTATTATTTAGATTTATTTATAATAATTAAAATTATAATTTCAAACTATTTTAACATCTAATAATATTTCATAACCTTTTGCAAATTAATTATTATTATAATTTATCACAGGAAGTAAGTATTATTTAAATTTACTTATAATAATTAAAATTATAATTTCAATCTATTTTAATATCTAATAATATTTATATCCTTTTACTAATTAATTATTAATTAATTGCATTAAATTTTATAACAGGGAGTAAGTATTATTTAAATTTATTAATAATAATTAAAATCATAATTTAAAACTATTTAATATTTAATAATATTTCATATCCTTTTACTAATTAATTATTAATTAATTGTAATATAATTTATCACAGGGAGTCAGTATTATTTAGATTTATTTATAATAATTTAAATCATAATTTCAAACTATTTAACATTTAATAATATTTTATAACCTTTTGCAAATCAATTATCATTATAATTTATTATAGAGAGTGAGTATTGTTTAAATTTATTTATAATAATTAAAATCATAATTTCAAACTATTTTAACATCTAATAATATTTGTATCCTTTTACTAATTAATTATTAATTAATTGCATTAAAATTTATCACAGGGAGTAAGTATTATTTAGATTTACTTATAATAATTAAAATCATAATTTCAAACTATTTAACATTTAATAATATTTCAAAACCTTTGCAAATCCTTTATTATTATTATTTATCACAGGGAGTAAGTATTATTTATAATAATTAAAATCATAATTTCAAATTATTTTAACATCTAATAATATTTCATAACCTTTTGCAAATCAATTATTATTATAATTTATTACAGGGAGTAAATATTATTTAGATTTATCTATAATAATTAAAATTATAATTTCAACTATTTTAACATCTAATAATATCTCATAACCTTTTGCAAATCAATTATTAATTAATTGGATCATAATTTATCACAGGAAGTAAGTATTATTTAGATTTATTTATAATAATTAAAGTTATAATTTCAAACTATTTTGCATCTAATAATATTTCATACCCTTTGCTCAATTGTTATTATTTATTACAGTCTGTAAGTATTATTTATAATAATTTAAATCATTATTTCAAATTATTTTAACATCTAATAATATTTCATAACCTTTTGCAAATCAATTATTATTATAATTTATTACAGGCGGTAAGTATTATTTGGATTTATTTATAATAATTAAAATTATAATTTCAAACTATTTTAATATCTAATAATATTTCATAACCTTTTGCAAACCAATTATTATTATAATTTATTACAGGCAGTAAGTATTATTTAGATTTATTTATAATCATAATTTAACAACTATTTTAATGTCTAATAATATTTCATAACTTTTTGTTAATCTTATTAATTTATTGCAGCTTGTAAGAATTATTTATATTTATTTATAATAATTAATATTATAATTTAAAACTATTTTAACATTTAATAATATTTCATAACCTTTTGCAAATCAATTATTAATTAATTGGATCATTATTTATCACAGGAAGTAAGTATTATTTAGATTTATTTATAATAATTAAAGTTATAATTTCAAACTATTTTGCATCTAATAATATTTCATACCCTTTGCTAATTAATTATTATTATTTATTACAGTCTGTAAGTATTATTTAGATTTATTAAAATCATAATTTCAAACTATTTAATATCTAATAATATTTCATAACTTTTTGCAAATCAATTATTTTTATAATTTATCACAGGAAGTAAGTATTATTTAGTTTTATTTATAATAATTAAAATTATAATTTCAAACTATTTTAACATCTAATAATATTTTGCAAATCAATTATTATTATAATTTATCACAGGCAGTAAGTATTATTTAGATTTATTTATAATAATTAAAATAATTTCAAACCATTTTAACATTTAATAATATTTTATAACCTTTTGCAAATCAATTATTATTATAATTTACAGGCAGTAAGTATTATTTAGATTTATTCATAATAATTAAAATCATAATTCAAACTATTTTAATATTTTATCTAATAATATTTCATAACCTTTTGCTAATCAATTATTAATTAATTCACTATAATTTATCACAGGGAGTAATTACTATTTAGATTTATTTATAATAATATTATAATTTCAAACTATTTTAACATCCAATAATATTTCATAACCTTTTGTAAATCAATTATATTACAGGGAGTAAGTATTATTAGATTTATATTTATTTATAATAATTAAAATCATAATTTCAAACTATTTTAACATCTAATGATATTTCATAACCTTTTGCCAATCAATTATTAATTAATTGCATTATAATTTATCACAGGAAGTAAGTATTATTTATTTATAATAATTAAAATCATAATTTCAAACTATTTTAACATCTAATAATTCTTTTGTAAATCAATTATTATTATAATTTATTACAGGCGGTAAGTATTATTTAGATTTATTTATAATAATTAAAATTATAATTTCAAAATATTTTAACATCTAATAATATTTTATAACCTTTTGCAAATCAATTATTATTATAATTTATCACAGGGAGTAAGTATTATTTAGATTTATTTATAATAATTAAAATCATAATACCAGCCTATTTTAATATCTAATAATATTTCATAACCTTTTACATTATAATTTATCACAGGGAGTAAATATTATTTAGACTTATTTATAATAATTAGAATCATAATTTCAACATCTAATAATATTCATAACCTTTTGCAAATCAATTATTATTATAATTTATTAAAGCATGTAAGTATTATTTAGATTTATTTATAATAATTAAAATCATAATTTTAACATCTAGTAATATTTTATATCCTTTTACAAATTAATTATTATTATAATTTATCACAGCTTGTGAGTATTATTTTGATTTATTTATAATAATTAAAATCATAATTTTAACTATTTTAATATCTAATAATATTTCATAATCTTTGCAAATCAATTATTAATTAATTATTATTATAATTTATCACAGTCTGTAAGTATTTTTAGATCTATTTATAATAATTAAAATCATAATTTAAACCTATTTTAACATCTAATAATATTTCATAACCTTTTGTTAATCAATTATTAATTAATTGCATTATAATTTATCACAGTCTGTAAGTATTGTTTAAATCTATTTGTAATAATTATAATCATAATTTGAAACTATTTTAGCATCTAATAATATTTTATATTCTACTAATCAATTATTAATTAATTACATTATAATTTATTACAGGGAGTAAGTATTATTTAGATTTATTTATAATAATTAAAATTTTAATTTCAATCTATTTTAACATCTAATAATATTTCATAACCTTTTATTAATCAATTATTATTATAATTTATCACAGGGAGTAAGTATTATTTAAGTTTATTTATAATATAATAATTAAAATCATAATTTCAAACTATTTTAACATCTAATAATATTTCATAATCTTTTGCAAATCATTTATTAATTATTTGTATTATAATTTATCACAGGAAGTAAGTATTATTTAACATTTAATAATATTTTATAACCTTTGCAAATCAACTATTAATTAATTGTATTACAGGCGGTAAGTATTATTTAAATTATTATTTAAATTATTTATAATAATTAAAATCATAATTTCAACCTATTTTAACATCTATCCAATTATTGTTATAATTTATTACAGGAAGTAAGTATTATTTAAATCTATTTATACTATTTAAAATCTAATTTCAAACCGTTTTAACATCTAATAATATTTCATAACCTTTTGCAAATCAATTATTATTATAATTTATCACAGGCTGTAAGTATTATTTAGATTTATTTATAATAATTAAAATCATAATTTCAAACTATTTTAACATCTAATAATTCTTTTGCAAATTAATTATTAATTAATTGCATTATAATTTATCACAGCTTGTAAGTATTATTTAGATTTATTTGTAATGATTAAAATCATAATTTCAAACTATTTTAACATCTAATAATATTTAATAACTTTTTGCAAATCAATAATTATTGTGATAATTGTCATAGGTGGTAAGTATTATTTAAACTTATTTATAAATAAAATCATAATTTCAAACTATTTTAACATCTAATAATATTTCATAAACTTTTGCAAATCAATTATTATTATAATTTATCTCAGGGAGTAAGTATTATTTAGATTTATTTATAATAATTAAAATCATAATTTCAAAACTATTTAACATCTAATAATATTTCATAACCTAAGTATTATTTATCATAATTTCAAATTATTTTAATATCTTATCTAATAATATTTAATGACTTTTCATTATTTAATTATTTATTAATTGCATTATAATTTATCACAGCTTGTGAGTATTATTTAGATTTATTTATAATAATTAAAATCATAATTTCAACATTTAATAATATTTTAACCAACTGTACAAATATTTTATAACAGGAAGTAAGTATACATATTCATATAATCATTTAAATTAAAGTTTCGAGAAAATTAATTCGTCACTTTTCTAATCAATTATTAATTAATTAATTGAATGCATATCTATTGTAGCCTGTGAGTATTTAATATATATATAAATTATTGATATCAAAGTTACTGGTTATTTTAATTTTTTTTATTAATTATCAATTATTACACTTATATTATATTACAGGAGGTGAATTTTTAATTTAATTTTCGATCATTAAAATCAATGTTTAAAGCTAATTTAACATAAGCGAGCATATTTTAATCAATTGCATGTGTATTTGGTTCTATTATATAGCAAGCAAGTATTGAGATTCAACTTTTTTTTGATATAGAAGTTTTATAATAACTTATTACACATTTTAGTGATATCAAAAAATATGGAAAGTGTAATGAATGCCAACAAGATAACACTGGAGAAGATTGGTGCAATACTTGTAACAGAGAAAGGTTTCAAATTGGATTTGATAGCTGGAAAGGTGGAAATGTAGAAATTGATCAGTTTATTCAACAAACTCAACTCAATGCAAATAAGTGTGAAGAAGTCATTGAATGGATTCCATTCGATAAATTTGATAATGTTGAATATCTTGCTGAAGGAGGCTTTGGCAAGATTTACAAGGCAAAATGGTCTGATGGATATATTAAATGTTGGAAGAATGAAAATTGGAAAAGAATGCGCTATCCATATATTTGCTTAAAAAGTCTTAATACTTATACTTCAACAACTACAACTACAACTACAACTACAACTAAAAATTCATTTTTACAAGAGGTAAAATGGTTATATATTTTTAATTTTTATTATTTAAATTAACAATGATTGTTTTTATTAATACTAATTAATGTTTTAGATAAAAAATCAACTCAAATTTCGAGGTGGATGGGCAATTGCAATTTACGGCATAACTTTTAATCCAATAAAAAATGAATATATGATGGTTTTGCAATATGCGGAATGTGGTAGTCTACGAAATATGTTGAATAATAATTTTAAAGATTTAACTTGGGAAAGTAAAATTGCAAATTTATTTCTTGTAATTGTTGGACTTGCTAAAATTCATGAGTGTGGATTAGCACACAAAGATCTTCATTCTGGTAATATAGTTAATACAAGTATTACTAATTCTTATATTACTGATTTTGGTTTGTGTAAACCGATTTCTGAAAATGACCAAGAAAAAATTTATGGAGTAATTCCATTTATGGCACCTGAGACATTGGGAAGAGGAGAATACACTCAAAAATCTGACATATACTCTTTTGGCATGATTATGTTAGAAGTTTTTACTAGTTATCCACCTTACTATAATATCCCACATGATGAAAAACTTGTAATGTTTATTTGTGAAGGGCATAAACCTGAAATTAAATGTGAGATTCCTCAATCACTCAAACATTTAATGGAAAAATGTTGGGATACTGATCCTTCCAGTCGTCCAACTGCTAAAGAATTGGAAATTCAGCTCAAAGAATATTCTTATTATTCGGAAAAGTTTTGGTCTAATGATAAAGCAAATATTAAATTTATTCAATATGATCCAAAAAAAACACATCCTCAAGCAATATATACAAGTAGGAACTTGTCTTTTTTGAAATCAAAGAAAGTTGAAACAAATATACATGGTAATTATATGTTTTAAAAATTTTTTTTTTAAAAAAAAACCAATATTTTCATTAATTATTATTTTAGGTACAAAACAGTGGGATCTAGAAATTCCTGATGATATAAGTAAGCATTTTATTGAATTATTTGTTTAATCCATTTAATTATTGAGATAATTAACATCTTTAAATTTTGCATAGGAGAAGAAAATGAAATTAATCTTTAATTTGTTGTGAATCTATAATGTTATTGTATATCATTTTTATTTTTTATAATCTGATTAGCTTACTCGTAACTACAGTTTTTTTTTTTTTATCATGAATATTTTTTTTATTTTTATTTGATCACTGGAATTATAGAGTATAGTTTTTATTTAATTAAAACAGTCTAGTAATTACTTAAAATAAATGATTATTGTTTAATTTGTGCATACAAGAATATTTAATATTTAATGTCTTCGTTTTCATCGAAAAAGAAAGCCTAGGTATAAAATCACTTACAAGAAACGGATAAGATCTACTTGTCATCTAAGTTCAACATAAAAGAGGTAGAGTAAGCTTTCAGCCAGCTCCAACTGAGAATGATGTTATACCTGATGTTGAGGGTATGAATTACGTTGAGGGTTGAGTTACGTTGCATCAACAGTCCTCCTATTAATACTAATAATAATATAAACAATCACATCCCAGCAAAGTACGTTCTTTCAGATATTGATAGTAAAATACTTACAAAAAGCAATTTTAGATGTTGGCAAATTTAAAAGTATCTCGGATCTTAGTCAAATTGTGTGATGTCACGTTCAATGGTTTTCAGGTGGTAAGCTTGCGGATGATCTGCCTCAACAATAACAAAATCTGACTACAAATTCGGGAACTGATGACAGAAAGCTCTTCATTCACGCATATTTTGCATAGCGGACTATTCTGAATGAGAATACAAACTTTAGGAACCATTGTATTCATCATAAAAAAGATACTCACCTAATCATTAAGGGCAAGCGAAGCAGAAATCTATATGTTGTTGTTGTTGTTGGTTGTTTGAAAAGTTCTTATTTTCATAAATTCAAACTTTTTTAGCAGGACTAATCATGACGAATCACAAATTTCTTTGGAAATTCTTGCCTGTGGGTATTAGAACATACGTTTCATTAATAAAGAGGAATGAAGAGATCATACTATATATGCTGTTCGTGTCATCTCAAAATTTGTTACATTTTATGAGGTTGAGATTCATGTAGAATACTGAAAGGAACTTATTCAAAAAAGCAATCCGTCATGATTAAAAGATGACAAAGAGAAAATGGTCGATATACTGGTCTATATCTCTTAGAACCTGATGGAAGACAAGCAGTACTAATGGCATTTATCAAAATTCATCAATCTCTTTCACATAAATGAAAAAGTTTAATTGGTTATTTAAAAAATGCTCAGTGTGTATAACTAAGTTATTAGCTTCATATAAAGCTCTCGTTTCATTTTTCTAGCATCAAGTTTGAGTTATTGCTATCCAATACAAGACATTAAAATTTTTGTACAAGTTTTAATAAAAATTGAGATTGAATCATGTGTCCTTGTAATATTTTTGAACTCCACGAGATCATAGTTGAGATTATTAGTCGAAAGACTAGAATTAAGAATATGAAAATATAAAGTAAGACACGCTGATAAAGAATAAATGTGCTATTAAAACCACCTTCTTGGTGCTGTTATTTGGGTTTTATTTAATAAAACTGAATGACACGAAAAAAAAATAATATATATTTTGAACCATAAAGATTTGCCAAAAAATGTTGCCCAATTTTAATAAAAATTAATTACAAATCTTAAAACAAATTTACAAGTTATTGAGTTATTGTCTGAATTTTATTTAAAACTGGTTGTATTCTATTTTTTGGATACCAATACTTAACATTATGAAGAATTTGAACTTTCAATTGCATCTCCAGAGTTCAATTTGATAGTCTTGGTTTCTTTTGAAGAATCATCTATTTCCGTATTATCCAACTTACGTTTTTCTCCAGTCTTAGGTGTAGAGAGAACTTCAGGATCACTATTATTTTGTGTTACAGATGAAGAGAGAACTTCGGGAGCATCATTATTCTGTTCCGCAGGTGCTGAGAGAACTTCAGGAGCACTACTACTACTACTACTCTGTGGCACGGATGCTGGGAGAACTTCAGGAGCACTTTTATTTTGTGCCAAGTTATTTTGATCCTTTTTCTTTTTTATTTGAGAACCCTTAGCACGATGTTTTTTTGCTCCACCCTTTTCACGTTTTCTTGCAATACAATCTCTAAAATAATCAAGTCTTTTTTGATAATAATCTTTTTCTTCTTGTCCTAATGGCATCAAAATTTCAAAGTCAAAATTGATATATTGAATTCAAAAAAAAATATGCGTCATAAGTAAAATCAGGTCACGAACCTTTCATTACTGATATTTTTGGTTTGACTCCATCAAATTCTAGGTCATCTTTGATTGAAGCAACTACTTCTTCTGCAATTGCTTTTTCGAATTGGATAGTTCCACTCTTAGTAGCTGAAGACAGTTGGACATATGCAACTTTCCCGTAATCAGCATCAAACTTTTTCTATTAAAATATCATTAAAATCATTATTAATTATATTTATAATATTAAATATTATAACTTATAAATCATTCAATTTATTTAATCGTAAAAAAAAAAAACATACTCGAACATCCTCCCATGTCACATTGGGACCTACACCTTCGTATTTAATTAAACAATCTTTCACATATTTAGGATCTTTATTCTTTAACTTTGCATTTTTATGATTTCGTGGTTCTTGTTTACGCATAGTATTAGGATCTAATCCTTTTTCTACGCATTTCATCTCACAATAATCAAATCTAATGATATAATAATATAAATAAATAATTTGTTATAGTCACGGATAAGAATTCACAATATACAAATATATAAATAATTTACTTCATCATCATTTTTATTTGAGTACCCTTGAATTCCAAATCCATCTCCGAGATTTTTTTTGCTTCTTCATGTGAAGAAAATTGAATGAAAAATGATCCCTATAAAGGAAAAAAAGAAAAAGAAATTTCAGTAAACATTTATCATTTTCAGTACAGCAATATCAAACAATTAATAATATTTACTTTAAAATTATTCTGTTCATCTAGGCGTTCTCTTATGCGTACGACTTTGCCAAGTTTATTAAAAAAGTTGGTAACTTCGTTTTGTAAATTGTGACCAGCGTTTGGATCAAATCCTCTCTGAAATTGTATTTACATTTAATTGATTTAATGTTAAAATTTGATCAATGAAGAAATATATATATATAGGATATTACAATGTAAAAGACATATAAATTACCGCATAAATTGAACTCCACATGGGAGATGATATAATATGATCAGGAATTGACATATGTATTGGAGTTTTTCTACGAACTTTTGTGTTCGTTTCGTCTACTTCTAACAATTCTGGAGATTCTTTCAATGCCTCGACAATTAATGTATCATCTTTATATACTTGCATTTTACGGAATTGCCGAATTATAGAAATAGGAACCCCTGTTAATTAGTTAATTAAAATCAATGTAATCAATGTAATCAATGTCTGTCATCAATATTCAATCGGTAATATTACTATATTATTATATCATTATGTTATCATATTATTATGTTATTATTGAGGAAGTATCATTTGAAAATAAATCTTACATCCACATCCACTAGGATCTTTTCCACATAATTCTTTAAGAAATTTGTCTTTTGGAAAATTTCTATCACCAAAGTAATATTCAACCTGCTCCAGAATTTTTCGCTTTTCTTCTTTAACTTCCTCTGGAACCTTTTGTACCGAATCAGAAGAATTTAAACCGGTGATTTCTTTTTTCTTATCAGATTCAAGAGTTTCTAAATCGCAAAAATTTTGGTGTAAAATTATTTCCTAGAACTTTTTGTGACAAATAAAATTTATTCATTCTTCTTTTTATCTACCTTCTACTGGATCCGTATCAGGGTGTTCTACCGGTTCTACCAACGCAGTCATTTCGTTATTACTTTGTGATTGTACTTCTTGATTTGACATGATACCTCACTTTTGCTTGTTTATTATATTTTTAAAAAGAAATTTTTTTTATTCAATGGTTCAATAATCAGATCATCTGATCTTTGTACACAAGATTTTGCTTCGTAACTTGATTTCATTCTTTCTTTAAAATAGTAATGATACTTAGCAATACTTAATAACTTTAAAAAGATGTATTACAAACACATGATTACTAGGATTTTATAAAATAAAATAAATAAATAAAGAACTATTCCTGATAGCAATTTCACTTTTTAAAAATTATATCTAAATTAAAATTTTAAATTTATGTATTTAATATTTTGATATTTGATGTTATTGATCTTCACTGTTGGGAGGAGGAGGAGGATTATTTCCACCTTTAAAAATATATAAATAGATGTAAGATTAAAAATATATAAATAAATAAAATTAAAATATACAAATTAAAAATATATGAGATTGAATTTGTGATTTAATATTTTTTTACCTTGATTATTCGCAAATTGTCGTGCCCTATAAATTAAAGATTTTCAATTTATTATAAATTATAAAGTAATCGAATGATTTTTATAAATAAATAAAATTTAAAACATACATATTCACCAATTCCGGATTGCTCATTACTTCTTCTAAATTGGGTGGAGCTCCTCCGCGCATCATATTTTGTGCCCTATACATATGAAATGGTGTTTAGAAAATGCTTTAAATATAAATTTCAAGTCATATAACGAAATAACAATTTATTATTATTATTCTTCCTAATTTACATTGAAGCGAGATTAGGATTATTCATAATGTCATTGAATGCTCCGGATTGCATCATTGAACGAGCCATTCCCATTAAAGCAGGATTATTCATTAAGGATGCTAAATCAACACCGCCACCTCCACCTCCTAAGCCAGCCAATCCTGGGAAATTTCCAAAACCACCACCATCACCACCACCACCGGATGTTCCATTTCCATCTGTAGAGGTATCTTCATTTTTAAGTTCACTGATTTTTTGTTCAGCAGCTGCAAGAGCCGATTTCATAGTTTGATTTTCAGGATCAAGAGAAAGTCCTTTTTCATAAGCTTCAACTGCCTCTTTATATTTTGCTATGGAAAAGTAGGCGTGTCTTATTGGATAAAAAGAAAGGATCCATAAATCATTTGTAAGACTAATCTTTCTTTCCTTCAAACAACAAAAAAAAAATTGTAATATTTACCCAAGTCTGCTATATGATTTACTATAAGATGGATCAATTTGGGAAGATTTTATAGCATCTTCTATGGCCTTTTCATGTTGACCTAGTTGACTGTATGCTGCAGCTCTTTTTTTTTGAAATTATTAATAAAACATTAAATTTTAATATAAATTTATAATATTTTAGATTTTAAAAAAAATATAAATATATATTTGAAAAATGAAAATGATAACAGTACCGATTAGCATAATAGACCGCGTTATTGCCATTTATTGCAATAGCTTCACTATATAATTGTATTGCTGTATTATAATCCTTTTCAGCTACTTTGCGATTACCTAAACAATAATATTATATAAATAATATATAAATATGCATATATTTTATTTAATTTCAATTTAAATTAATAATAAATATAACATTCTCACCAGCTACTTTTAATTCTTCAGCCTTTTGTTTTTGCTCCTCGTTAAGTTCTATCTAATAATTAAAATGAATTTCCAAAGCAATTTGTTATATTTTATATCATAATTTCATGAGAATAAAGATAACAATTCATGATATTAAATTGTAGGATAATAAAACTCGAAATAACATACTTTAGATTCTGCAGCTTTTATTTTGAAGCATTAAAAAAAAACATTGACAAAATCACTAAGATAGAAATTCGCATTAAAATTACATAAGGTAAAATTTCTTACTATTTTGGGAAGCGGGAACTGATCTCGAAGTTGACTATAAAATATAATAAATATAATTCATAAATAAAAAGTACTATTTGATACAGAATACAAAAGAAATTTAACTGTCAACTTAACTGGTTTTGTCATTCGTTCTTGTGTTTTAATAGCTACATCGAAAATTGATAATAATGGAACTTTTGTATTATATTTCGCCTTTTGATTTGAGTCGTCGGGATTTACACCAAATGCTTCGCCGATACATTGTGCTTAAAAATGGTTCATTTGTTAAATTCATTTCGATATACACGGAAACAAAGAAAAGACAATCAATCCAAACCTGCTACATCAATTCCTTCCTTATCCTCTTCTTTAATGGTTCCATCTTTAATAGATTGCTGTAAAAACTGCAGAATGGAAAATACAAGGCGTTTCTTTATATCAGTCATATTAGAATTTAACAATCCAATTTATTATATTAATTTTGTTATATTAATATTAATTTTATTATATAACATGAATACTTTAATGAAGAATATGATTGGTCAACGATAATCTTACATAATATAAATACGCGAAAATTTTAACTTCAACTACTTTATATTTTTCTTCTCGTTAAGGCTCGTTAAGGTCCGTAAAGGTATTCGCTGAGCCAGAGTACTTACTCCGGGTGCGTACTCTCTTTAAGGGTTTGGTATATGTAAGGCCCTCTGTCACAAAAGAAGTCTGAGTTATCTCCTCCTTTCACAAAATGAATACCCTTTTTACAAGTCAAGAATTCCAATTTTTTTGAAATTTTTCATTTGAGCAGGAATCTTTATTTCATTTCATTTTTTATCAATTTATTACTAGTTCTAAGCATTAATTTTCTAACTCTTTATTTTTAACGAGATATATCTTTTAAAATATCATGATACTTATTATGGTTTTGGAACCAAAAAACTAGCAATAATATCATCTTTTAATTTTTCTTCAATCATGAAGTTTTTTTTTGGAACTATTCGAAACGATGTAAGTCATGATTGATAATCCCAAGTCAGCGGCAGAGAAGGCAAGAATGCGCATAGGCATTTGATCACACGCGTATTTCAACATTCCACAAAGAATAACTACGACCACTCGACTGTATACTAGAGAATGTGTAATCATTTTTTATATATTAGAAAATAACAATTTAAAAGCAAAAAAATAATAAAAATGAAAATATAATAATGAAAATAATTCAATCAATAATCAATTAATTACATGCGTTTCGAACGAAGACCGAATCACTTTTATTTGGCGTAAGGATTTGATTATGTCCAAGTGCCACCTGTGAATAATCAAAAGATGTTAATGATTTAAATTAAATTATTTATATCCGATAGAGGATAAATACTTACCCAAACCGCTATGAATTTATTAATTATTTTAATTGTCGAAATTTTAAAGATTTTAATTATTATTATTATTTATTTATTTATTTATTTATTTATTTTTTGCAATAATAAAAACGCATCAAAATTAATTTGATTTACCTCCTGAATATCTATATGCCACATAAACAGCTGGTTTATCAATAATGGACGTGAGGGCCTATTTTTTGAACGTATATCTGAAATGAACACGCGAGAACGAGGGATTTTTAAAGGGTGTTACTGATTTGATAATAATAATAAGAATTTACCAATTCAGGAACAAATAAATCGGGCCTAAAGAAAAGACTTAATCCAGCTAATCCATCTAAAATTCCTTGAGCCGAGATTAAATTCAAAGTGTTAAAAACATTGAAAGAAATCATGATGATAATAAAAAATGTTGTTACGAAACAAATAGAATTAATAGAATTGGGAGAAATTCTAACATTTTATATATCCATTTGTGAATTGCTTAAATGATGTAATAATGAAATTTATTGTTTTCATCACGATGATGTCATTTTTAAAAATATGATGATAATAAAAAAAAACCCAGCCTTTTTAATTTATGATACTCGAAAAAATCAAAAAAAAATGAAATAATAAAAAACGTGACAATTTTTTTTTTTAAAAAAACATTAAAATATATTATCTTCACCCTTATCTTGGTTCAAAATTATTTTACAAATGAAGATGATTCTTAAAATGAAGAGAAGAGAAAACGAGGGAAACTTCTATGGAAATCCTCAAATGTGGCTTAATTATAAAATTATAAATGATAATAATTTACAAGCCAATAAATACACAAAAAATTGATTTCTAAAAAGAAAATATTACAGCTGTCTGTATTTATCACAACTAGTTTAGATGTAATAAACAAGATGGAAAAATAAAATCCTAAACTTAAAATTTATAATCAATAATTTTCTTAAGTTTGTCTCAACATTCCTAAAATAAAAAATAAATAAAAAAAGTAAAAGATTGTAAGTGTTCTCAACCCCCTTTGAATTACTTTTTGAATTAATATAATACATATCAAATTTATCAAATTAATATGGGATTTCTAAGTACATACGTAATCGTTCCGACAATTGCTTATCTTCAATACTTTCTTTATCTGCAACACTAATAACACTACTCGGAGCTGCCGTATCAAGTTCATGATTCAATTCTAATCCACTTTCATCTGCTACTTGTTGCATGAGTAAATCTACTTCTTCTTGAGGTGTACTCATTGTTGTAGTGTTTCCCATTGCTCCTTCCATATATTGTGTTTGAACATCGAGATCTTCAAATTGCGATTCAAATTTATCCATCACCATAGAAATCTATTTATTTATTTACGAAATTTAAAATTTTTGATTTCCTCAATTATTCGTGTTTGCATTTTATTATTAAATGAAAATTCTCAAAACATGCCTTTTCTAAATTCATAGATTCCATAGCTTTATCCATTCCCTTTACCACACTCGCCATTGATCCAGTCACCTAATAATAATCATAATAATCTTATTTTTAGTATGAATTTCAGTATATAAAACAATCAATCAATCAAAAAATAAATACCTTTTGCATAGTTACGGCTGTTTGGACGCGACTGGAAACTGCATCAATTCTTGAAGATAATCTTAACAAGTTTAATGATTCGTTCTTTTTTCGAATTGCATTAGAAGCATAAATACGTGCCCCTTCCATATTCCCTTGTTTTATAGCCTAAAAAAAAAGTTAATAAAGTATTAATATAGGTGCATCATAATTTCTGGTAAAAATTAATGATTTATAATTAACCTTTTTTAGTTTTGATTTCTCGGCAGTTTCATCTTTGCTCGCTTTTTTGGCTTGGCGAGATAATTGTTTCGCTGTGAACTAGTAAATACTAAAACAATCAGTACCGTTTTTAACTTAAGATGTCTATTGAATGAAACATTATTTACTTTTAGTTGAAATAAACTTTTTTCCAAATTACTCATCTTGTTGTTGATATAGAAAAGAAAAGGCTGTATGTCTAATTATGTCTTTGTAGGTTCATCGAATTTCTAATTTAATCACAATGCTGGTACAAGAATACTGCGCCCGCGCCATAAATTACGTAAAGTGAATTGGCAATAATGCAAATCACGTTACAGTTCTTTTTCGCGTTTAATATTTCGACGTAAAATTCAATAACAAAAAAAAAAAATTATAAATTCAAATAAAAATTATTTATTGAATAGCATCAAAATTATAATGATTCCTGCATAAAAACTGAAATCAAAAAAAAAATAAATCTTAAAAAAAGAATAAAACAACTTTTTTCTTTGGTTATTATTTCATTTTTTTTAATTAATTATATGATCTTGTCTGTTTGATTACAAAACCTGCAAAAAATGCAAGGTCCCAATATTTACCACATAAAAACCAGCATTAGTGAGATTCCTCTGTCACAAAAGGGTCAGAGCTATCTCCCAAGGAGTGCACGTTTTGCATTCCAAAACCCAACGGTTTGAAATTTCATTTCAGCAGGTTCGATCCCTGCAGGGATCTTTATTTTATTTTTATTATATTATGAAATCTACGAAATCTCGAGATCGTGTTTGCATTCGTTTTCGTACTTATTATGGCTTAACACCATATTATGTATATACAATGTACTGTAATTTTTTTGTTGTATTTTTTATTAAATGGAATTTCGTGATTATATATTCTTTATTATGTATTCTTTATCGTATTGGTAAAAACTGTTAAAGAATTCTCGTTGGATTTTTTGTCCAATCACAGTTCACGAGTTTATATTTGATTCTCTGGAGAGATTTGATTATCTGGAAAGGAATTCTGTCACTTTAATCCAAAAAAAAAATGCAAAAATCAAATAATTTAAAGAATCGACAATTGCTCATTCTTTATGGAAGCCAGACAGGATATGCTCAGGATATTGCTGAAAGGATTGAAAGACAGGCAAGACGACGCCTTTTTAAAACTAGGTTGTTTTCAATGGACTCTTATGATAGGGTAATAAACCATTTTCATTAGAATATATGAGCATATATATAATTAAAAGTTTAATAAAGAATTTAATAAAATATTTATTAAATTGTTTATCTATGTTCAGACCAATCTTATAAATGAAGAACTTGTAATTTTTATTTGTTCAACAACTGGACAAGGTGATGAACCCGATAACATGCGAGTATGTCCTTTAATAAAATGTATAATTAGTATAATTTGACTGTTTTTATTTTCCTGAATAATATGAGCATTAAAATTGTGTAAAATATGTATTATTCAGAAATTCTGGAAATTTTTATTAAGAAAAAACCTTCCAAATGACATTTTGAATCAATTAAGGTTTGCAGTATTTGGTCTTGGGGATTCTTCATATGTAAAGTAAGTTTCTGGATATAATAAATACTCAAGAACATATGAACCGAGATTATGTTCTATAACTCAATCTTTGAATATTTGTAATTCAAGGTATAATTGGCCTGCCAAAAAACTTCATAAACGTCTTACTCAGTTAGGTGGACAGAGTTTGCTTTCTCGTGGGGAAGGAGATGATCAGCATTATCTTGGGTTAGTTGGTTTTTATTAATTTATGAAAGAATTAAAGTCATTAGATAAATTATTAATAAATTTTTCGATATTCTCCTTTTGCATAAAATCATCATCTTTTATTTTTTGTTGTGTAAAATATCACACCCCAAAAAATATAATATTAGTGTAGATGGTACATTTGATCCATGGCTTGAAGAACTTTGGAAAATATTAATGGAAAAATATCCATTACCACCAAATGCTGAAGTAATGCCTGATGACATTTTATTATATCCTTCAATTTTATAGAAAAATATGTAAACAAAATGCATACCATATTTTCAACTATCCTTGACATGTTGCATTCTATTACACCAGCTAGTTATCAAATTCAATTTATTGATCATAATCTTGATTCGGATAACGTTAAACCGATTAAAAGTGATCATCTTATCGCGAATTTAGTTAAAAATACACGTATAACTGCACACGACCATTTTCAAGATGTGCGTCATATCGAATTAGATATCCTTGATTCTAATGAATCTGATACAAAGTAAAGTTTTTTTTTTCTTATGAATCTGAATATGAATATGATTGTGATATCTTTACAAAATATGAAGCCAATTCTAATGATAATATATTTCCAGTTTTAATCCTGGTGATGTTGCAGTCCTTTTTCCAAAGAATTTATCCGAAGAAGTAGATGAGTTTCTCGAGTTGCTAAATATGTCTGATACAGCAGATGATACTTTTATTCTCTTGCCAAATGATGAAGGTTAGTCATTAAAAGATATTATTTTGCATCTAAATAATAACTTAAAACTTAATGATTATGATAATGATGATTCTTTTTCAACTAGATCGTGAGTTGCCTCCGGATTTGGATTCAATATTAACTTTGAGAAAATTGGTTGAAAATTATTTGGATATTTCCAGTACTCCTCGTAGATCGTTCTTCGAGTTCTTATCTTTTTTTACGACAGACGAGAATCATACAGAAAAGTTGAGAGAATTTTGTTCTGCGGAAGGTCAAGTATGTGTTTATATCCTTAATAATTACATGTTTGAAATATCGAACTTATTTCTTCTTTCTTTCTCTATCAAATTACAGGATGATTTATACGCGTATAATCAACGCGTACGACGCACAATAATTGAAGCACTTCAGGACTTCTCATCTGCTAAAATACCTTTGGAATATATTCTCGATATGTTTCCAAAATTACAACCACGGCAATTTTCAATTTCCTCTTCTATGAAAGTTCATCCAGGAAAAATTCATTTGACAGTTGCCATAGTTAATTATAAGACTAGATTAGTTAAACCGAGGACAGGTGTTTGCACAAAATGGTTGTCAGGTTTGAAACCAGGTCTGTCAAAATTTTTAATACTTTTTAACATTTTTTAAATTTCAACAGAATATTTATTTTGTTCTATAATATTAAATCGTTAATTATTCCATATTTAATAAAAGAATGTTGCACCATCCCAGTTCAAATTACACGCGGCACAATGAAATTGCCTACTTCAATTTCCACTCCAATTATTCTTATTGGACCAGGTAGGAATGTTAATTAATTTTTATTATTATTTCAATATCCTTTTTAATTTATTTATTTATTTAAAGGAACTGGAGTTTCGGTTATGCGCGCTTTTTTGCAAGAACGCATATCAGAAGGCGCAACAGGTTTCTAATATTTTAACTAATATATTTTATCACATATTATTATAATATTTAATATCATATAATTAATATATTTCAATTTATTCAGAGAATTATTTATTTTTCGGGTGTAGGGGACAAGATAAAGATTATTATTATAAAGAAGAATGGGAACAATACGTCAAAGATGGTCAGTTAAAAGTATTTGTGGCATTCTCTAGAGATCAAGTAAATTTTCAAATTTATCATAAGAAAAAATATTCATTTGTTTTTGATTAGTTTTTGAGCATTTAACTTAAAAGTTTAATTCAGGACAGAAAAATATATGTCCAAGATATTCTTAAAGAAAATGCTCAATTGGTATGGGACATTGTACATGAAAGAAAGGGATTTGTATATGTTTCTGGGTAAATATGATTTAATTTTTTACTGAAAGATTCAAATTATTTTGTTAATTTTACTAATCACTTTTTTTTTAAAAAAAAAAAAGACGAGCAGATAAGATGCCTACAGATGTTATGAATGCTTTTAAATCAATATTTATTTCTGAGGGAGTAATGACTGAGGAAGAGGCTGAAAATTATATGACTTTAATTGGGAGAACCGGAAGATACCAACAAGAGGTTTGGTGATAGTTATATCAATAAATAGCTAGCCAAAATGGTAGATATTGCAAAATTTCGCGGTTTTTTTCATTCACCTCAAAATTCTTCTAATATATAAATATAATTTACACTAATCAACTTTTTACTAAAACTGGTTTATGTATATCTTTGAACAACAACAGCATTTAAAAGAGATGCTTCATAGATGGTTAACGATTCATCATTGAGTTCTTTTGAAGGGAATGTCGTTTGTAGAACGTAGTTACGCGATGCTTCACCAACTCTCGAACTAGATTCACAAATGTCAAATGTTAATATTATGCTGAAATAAATTAAAAATAAAAAATAATTTAACATACGCATTAATAAAATTACGAATATCCCTAATTGTGTGAGTATGATTAAACCTAGCAAGCATTCTAATTGATATCGATATATAAAATATTATTTATTAGCAAATTGGTTTATGTGAAGGAAACTAAAAAAAACCAGAAAGATAAAAAGATAAACTATTTTTACCTTGTTCCGTCCCCCAATCGAATTTGAATTGATGTTACTGGCAATGATTCATCAACTTCGAATTCATGTGGTCTCAATGTTGACGCGCTAGCTGCACTTGAGGTCGAAGAGGTTGAAGGATATGCGCCAGGCGTGTTTGAAATTACTGTAGGTGTTGGGCTAAGAAAGATCAAAAAGAACAAAATAAATATATTCTCTCACCTGTGATAAAAAACATTAATTTAAAATAACGTTGAACTAAACAAACCTTCCAAGCCTATTACCTGAACCTGAAAACGGTTGAGCAGGTTTCTTTGGTGAAGGCTTATAATCTTCATCTAATCTTCTAGTAACGCGAACATCTACAGGCCGATCTTGCTTCACATTTAATAAGGCCAAAGGTGCCCGACTATTAAAAAAAAAAGTCGTATATGTTATTTTCACTCCTTTTTTTTTACTACAAAGATTAATAATTTTCATACCCGCTATTAATAGCTCTCAAAAATTCTTCATTTGCGGGATCATTATAAGCCATTAGAGGACCGTCTTCAATGCTAAATCCATTTCTCCAAAATGTTAAATGTCGAACAACCTAAAAATATATATTTGTAATTAATAATTTTTCGAAAAGGAAATTACCAAAACATAATAGAATATTGTTCATACTGTTGTTTGAGGTTCGGTTGATGTGGTTGAAGAGCCCTCGTTCTCGATTTTAATCGAAGGTTCTTCTTCGCTACCTAATTTATATCCTGCAATTCAAGAAAATTCTTATGATTAATATTATCATCATGAAAATACTTTGAAAAAAAAAAAATATTTACCAGCGCCAGTGAAAAATGAACGTGGAGCTGCAGTGATGGCCTCAGGTTCTTCGACATGACGCCCACCTCTGATATTCAAGGAATACGATATAAGTATGAAAATCGATATTTCTTGCCGCTGATTTTATTTTAATCATCAGAGTATTAAAAAAAAAAAAAACTTACTCGGCAGCTTTTTTCAGAATATCGGTAACTAATGAATTTGTGGATGATTTTACGTTTGGATTTTGTGTAAAAACCGCACTGAAAGTATTCCAAATTTAGAAAATTTTGTCAAAGGTTTAACGTGTGATATAAACACGTACGATTTTTCACCCCCAGCAAAGAAGTTCTCGCGTTCTTCGTCATCCTCTTCCTCAGAAGCTTCCTCGTCTAGATCACGTAGAGTTGCAAATCGAGAACTAGGAGCCGAACTAATATGATTTAAAACACGTTTAATGTTTTATCTCCTTCCACTACAGTAGTATGATATAGGGTGATTGAAAATACATTATGATAAAATTGTATTTGCCTTTTATTCTCAGAAGATCCAGGAGAAGTGATCGGGGGAACCAAAGAATCAGTTCCATAATTTGGTCCACCTGAGCCAGAAGCTACAGTTTCCTGTTCTCCAGTCTCTTGTTGTTCCATAAAATTACTTAATGCCTCCTAAAGAAATGATATTTTATTAATTATAAGAGAACTGCCAAGTTCCCAAAAGAAAAAAAAGAAATAGGTAATACATTTAAATTCCAGTTATTAGCTTCCAAATAAAACCTAGCTTGCAGCTCGTCACAAGAGGCTACAGCTATAAATTCGTTGACTAATTTAGAGTTATCATTGTCCATTTTGACAGAATTTTAGAAAATATTAGAAATGAATCGGAACGAAAGTTGATGTGTATACTAGTGTTACATGACGTATACGCAATACGTATCACGTTCTAAAAAAAAAACTATAAAAATCGTGCCTATCTGTTTTGTTGAAAATATAATTACGCAGATGGTAGTGTCTTTTTTTTCTAACTTTCCTTTTTTTTTTTGTTTGTGAACTAATATTAAGAAATTATTGATCTTTTACAGGATCGTTTCAATCTTAATAGTCAGCTCGAACATTGTAAGTTCCTTCATTTTTTAAATTTCAAACTTTTTAAAGTAACCTTTTACTGAATAATTTATAATTTTTCAGTACAATCAAAGTATGTTGGGACAGGTCATGCAGATACAAATAAGTTGTAAGTATACCAATATCTTTAATCTTTATTATTATGTAAGGAGTTCGTATCTGATTAATTTGTTTAATTTGTCTATTGTAGTGAATGGATGGTAAATCAACATCGAGACAGTTATGCCTCATATATTGGTCACCATGCTCTAATTTCTTATTTCTCGGTCGCGCAAAATGAAAGTATCGCCAGGGTTAAATTTGAGTTCGTAGAAGTAAGTATTTTTAAGTTTTTTTTAAAGAAATGGTCTTATATTTCATTAACTTTGTATTAATGTATTTAAATAAATTTAAAAGAAAATGTTACAACCTTGCGGAATGCCTGTTCCAAGAGATGAATGATTTAAGTTTAATAGAAATAAATTCTTCGCGTCATTGTAACAATTACCAACCAATTATTATTAGAAATAAAATTTTCGCGTCATTGCAACCATATAAATACAATTTATACAATTTTTTTTCATTTATTTACGAAATTTTTTGGAACACAAATAACCAAGAAAACTTCAAAAAAAAAAATTCCCTCAAACTGGAACATTTTCATTTGCCCATAACTTGAACGTTCGGTCAAAACCAGAAGAAGCAATAAATTTGTTATCTATAAAAAAAAAAGAATATTTAATTAGAATAAATATATATTATTTTTATTATTTTTATTACTGCCCATAAATTTCATAAAAATACATGCCTGAAGAAATATCAACTGACATAACTTTTCCATCATGTCCTGCCAATTTTTTGAGTAAATTCCAATCATCACAAGACCAAATGTTGACAAATCCGTCATAACCGCTACTAACAAGATATAATCCTGATATTGTATGTTTAAAACCGTTATCCATTTCCTCATCGATTAAAGACGAAGATCCATGGAAAAACTTTATGTCTGAAACAAGCGATTTATGTGCAGCAATTGTATAACTACATCGTAAAGTTCGGATATCCCAAATCCGTACTGAATTATCCGCACTTCCCGTAGCTACTTGATACCTAAATAATTTGAATTGATTGAATATGTCAAATTCTAATTAAATATGTATTACGAAAATTTCATGTACTTACCCATTAGGCGAAAAATCAACAGCAAGAATGTCTTTTACATGCCCTTCTAATACCATAGCAGAACGACCTGTCCTTAAATCCCATACACGTCCAATAGCATCCAAACCTCTATTTTAAAATGAATTATTTAATTAGATGTGTAAAAAAATAAATATAATATAAGATTTTGTTGATTAAAGGAATAGAATCAATAATAATACCCCGTGGCTACCAATGAACCATCATTCTGAAAACGGATGGCATATACTTCTCTCGAATGTCCTTCTTGTAGAAGAACTTCTTCGGTCGTTTCAATATCCCATAAACGCCAAGAATAATCATAACTATATAAAAAATAAAAATAAAAATTAATTAATAAAATGGTGAAAATCGATCAGCACCTAAATTAAAAAAAAAAATACCTTGCGGATCCAATAAATTTTCCTGAAGGATGAAAATCAATTTTTGCAATTTTAGATGTATGACCTCTTAATGTTGCTATAGGAGCGTCACTATCTAAAGACCAAAGATGAATCATAGAGTCTGCAGCTCCTGATGCCAAATTCACCACACTCTTATCAATAGAGAGAGTAGACTCCGGATGCCAGGCGACTCCACCAATGCGATCAGTGTGTCCTAAAATTTTAATAATTCTATTATAATTATGAGCATAATTAAAAAGTTCACAAAAAAATTTCGGATTCGTATATAAACCTTTCAGTAAGGATAATGCTTGACAATTCGGCACTCCCCATATCCGGATTAATCCAGACCATGAACCAGTGACAATTTTGTTACGATCTGGTGAAAAAGCACATTGTGATATTGGTCGATCATCTCCAATTTGGGAACTAAAATTTGCATAAGACTGAAAATATTTGAAATTATCAAAGAATCCTTTTAAATATTTACTGCTATGTAATATTATAACTACCTTCAACCCTGAAAACAATTCCTTCCTAAAAGATTTTAATTGTGGTAACGGTAATTCGTACTCTTTCCTTTGTTTATTAAGTCGATCTCTTGCCCTTTATAGATAATCCGAAGAAAAATCTTTCAGATAATTGAAATTATTGAATTGATCGAATACAATAAAGAATTGATATAATTTTCTCACTTCGGTAAAGAATATCTAGCTATCCAACGACGTGAATCTAAAAGCTTCTGAGTTCCTTGAGTGAAAAATTCTTCCTCTTTCTAATTATATAAATAAGAACTAAGTCTACTATTTTGTCAATATAGGGTCATGCTACAAAAAATCAAACTATTATTATATAAAGTTACCTCTTCTTCAGACTCGCTTTCAGTTTCCTCCTCTTCATCATGAACTGATTCAGCACCTTCCATTTTAGATAATAAATATCGTAAACGATCTCGACGATCCCCAGGCTATTTAATTCAAAATTTTATTAAATTTTGAAAATTCCTAAAAGCACAATAATAAAAAATACATACTCCTTCGCCAAATAAGCATTGCGGTTCGTCAAGCTCTCTAAGCTTTGCTCTTACGCGACCATCATCAGTTGGGACAGCTAGAGTTCTAGCGCGTTTTTTGCGCTCAAATTCATCTAATATTGCTTGATGTTCTTCGCGTGCTTTTTTTGATGATTCTGATAATTCATAATTCATCGGGTCATCAACTAAAGAAATAACAATATTAAATTAACAAAATAATAATATCAAAATAATATAAAGAAATCGAAAACTGTTAAAATTATGCGAAACGAATTTTTAATTGCTCACCCAAATCTTCTAAAGAAACTCCACTTGTTTCCTTTTGGAAATAATTATAAATTTTTTAATTTTAAACTTATATATACGCGTGTTAGTAGAAAAAAGTAGAACACTGAATACCTCCGTAGTAGCAGCTTTGAATTCCTATAAAAACATTAATGCTTGATTTCAGAATTTGCATTTCTCGGACTATTTGATAACTGGCAAAACAAAATACCTTCTTTTTATCGTCAAAATCATGTTCCTGTGTATGTTGTTTTCCGGTTTGAGAACTAGATTGTTTCTCTTGTCTGTTACGAAATGCTCTTTGTTCCGGCATTTGTTTATTCAAGTTATTAGTCAAAAATTAAAATTTTTTTTTATTAAATGTTATATTTGTTTGTTATTGATTTTCCGTAGTACAATTAATTTCAATGACTTCAATGACTTCACGTGGAATTTGCCTTCTTGGATTGCAAGTACTGCCTGCTGCAGCAGAACTCCAATTATTTGGCAACACGACCAATTATTTACGTACAAACAAAACATCTATATAAGCATAAATAAAATTTTTTCATTTCTAATAACCTCTCTTTCCTTGAGTATAAAACATTAAAACATATGCCGGAACATAGATCCTTTCGTAACAGGCAAGAGAAGCAATCTAGTTCCCAATCCGAAAAACAACATTCGCAAGAATATGATATTGATGATAAAAAGAAGGTATATTTTGTATGCCTTTATCAAATGGTCCGAGAAATGCAAATTTTTAAATCAAGCATTAACGTTTTTATAGGAATCCGTAGTTCGTTTTTCGGACGATAAAGAAGATATTCTCTCTTGGATAGTTTTAGCGCTGCTCACATTTTTAGGATTTGTGACTCGCTTTTGGATGATCAGTTATCCGGATCAAGTTGTGTAAGTTACATTTGATTTTGCATTACAATTTTTTTTTTTTTTTTTATCGATGTAGTAATTGAGAAAATTTTTTTATTAATAATAGTTTCGATGAAGTCCATTTTGGAAAATTCGCGAGTTTTTATCTTAAAAGGCAATATTATTTTGATGTCCATCCACCTCTTGCTAAATTAATGTTAGCAGGTATGGGATGGCTTCTGGGTTACGATGGACATTTCGAATTTGATAATATTGGAGATGATTATATAGCGAATGATGTTCCTTACATGGGATTCCGAGCATTACCTGCCACATTAGGGGCACTTTTCGTTCCTTTGACTTATATGATAATAAAAGAATCCGGGTATCCTATAGTTACCGCACTATTCGCCGCCGGATTAGTACTTTTTGGTAAGTAAAATGATTTCAGATGGATATTTTCATATATTTTTTTCGTATTATCTTTTTAATATTTTATTGAAATAATATAATTTTATCATATTAGATAATGCCCTTATTTGCCAAACGCGTCTAATTCTTCTCGATTCGATGCTTGTTTTCTTTATGCTCTGTACTTTTTACTGTTATATTCGATTTTATAAGCTACGTTTAAGGTAAATTATTTAAACATTAATTATTAATTGAACACGCGATGTTTTAGTTTTCGCTTATTCTTTCTATGTTGATATTTCAGGGAATTTTCTAATGAGTGGTACATTTGGTTGATTGCTTGTGGAGTTTGCCTTGGTTTGACTTTAAGGTAATTCATTAATAGTTTTAATTTCTATTTTAATTTTGATATATATATATATATATATATATATATATATATGTTTATATTGACATTTTCTGATTTGTATTTCAGCGTAAAAATGGTTGGCTTGTTTACTGTCGCCACCATCGGATATGCAGTTCTTACTGATTTATGGAATTTGTTGGATATTAAGCGTGGTTTATCAATGGTAAATTTCTATAGCGTGATATCTATTTATAGATATTATCACGTGTACATAAAGTGCATACAAACGATTAACCAATTACTTTTATTTACATTTTAGACCCAATTCAGAAAACATTTTTTCGCACGTGCTCTAGGTTTGATAGTTGTACCACTTGCTATATACTTATTTTGGTTTTACATCCATTTTCTTGTGTTATCCAAAAGTGGTGCTGGTGATGCATTTATGAGCCCGGCATTTCAAGAAACATTAGAAGGCAATGTAATGAGTCTTCAAAGCTATGGTAAATTTAATTGGCTTTATTTATATAAAATTTTCTATAATTTAAATAATTTAGTAATTTGAGGGTTAACGAATGTTTTTATTTAGCGATAAAATATAATGATATTATTACCATAAAACATAAGGATACATCGGTATTTTTACATTCTCATCTTGCTCGTTATCCTCTTCGATATGATGATGGACGTATCAGTAGTGCAGGTAATTATAATTATAATTTTTTTATTTGATGATTCGTAAATTCATATATTTGTATATATGGTTTGTAGATTGAAAATCTAAAATGATGAAATAATGTCATACAGGACAGCAAGTTACAGGATATCCCTATGAAGATCTTAATAATCATTGGCGTGTACTACCCGCAGAAGGATTCTTTGATGAATCAAGGCCAGAAAACGACACGGTATCTCACGGCGATCATATATTGCTTGTACATGTTAATACTGGAACGCACCTTCTCACACATGATGTTGCTTCACCTACCATGCCGACAAACCAAGAATTCACTACAGTAGAAGCAAATGATACTTCTCGTTATAACGAAACCATTTTTCAAGTTCTAATAAATGATGGTGACGAGGATACTGTCTGGAAAACAAAATCTAGTTATTTCAAATTGATTCATTTTGATACTAAGGTTGCACTTTGGACACATAAAAAGACATTACCGGAATGGGGTTTTAAGCAACAAGAAATCAACGGAAATAAAAATAGTAAGGAAAAAAGTAATCTTTGGTATGCCAATGAAATAATTGGTAAATCGAACGGTAAGTAAATAATTCCGTAATTTATGTAATTTATGTAATTTATGTAATTTATGTGCATTGAACTTTTATATCGAAAATTTGATTATATTCTTATCTCATATTGATTTGATTATTATTATATTATTGGTTTGATTGATTAGATACTGAAAGTTCAGCCCCCAAACCTCTCAAGCATTTGCCTTTTTATTCGAAATTCTTTGAATTACAAGGTTTAATGATTAGTCATAACTCCGGGTTGACAAAACCTCATCCCTATTCATCTGGACCAATAAACTGGCCGTTTTTAGTACGCGGTATATCATTTTGGACATTCGGTGATAAAAAGCAGCAAATTTATTTTCTAGGTAATCCATTTACCTGGTGGTTAGCTATTGGTTCTATTGCGGTTCTTGTAGGTGTGCTTTCCGCAGATCTTATATCACGACGACGTGGAATTCAACCTATTCCTAATCGTAAGTAATTGTATATAAACACTTTATTTATTTTTTATTTATTCATTTTATTTATTCATTTTATTTATTTATTTATTTATTTATTATTCTTTCATACAAATTTTTAGCTATTCGTAATCGACTTTATAATTCAGCAGGATTCTTTTCAATAGCTTGGTTATTTCATTATATTCCATTTTTCTTAATGGGTAGATCATTATTTCTTCATCATTACCTTCCCGGATTAATTTGTAGTTATTTGGTGGCAGCTACAGTATTTCAATTTATGTTTATAAGGTCTATCAATTATCCCATTTCGATTGGTTTACCACATAAATCAACAAGTAAAATAAGTAAATCAGTATTAAAAGCGAATGTTGATTATTTAGCAAAAATATGCTGTGCTGTATTATTAAGTGTGGCGGGAATGATATTTATATTCTATGCTCCAATGACATATGGCACTCCAGGATTAGAGTCCGATGATATTTCACGTAGACAATGGTTGGAAACTTGGGATTTTCATTTTCAAACAAAGAAAGGAACGTAGAGATTCTATAATCTTATTCATTTATATATTATTTTTTTTTTATTTCCTTATATTGTATTTCTTTATTTCAAAATTATATATTTCTTTTTCATTTATTTATATTGTTTTTCTTTGTTTCAAAATTATACTTTATTGGGATTAAATTATTAAGATAATTAAAAAAAAAAAATCGATAACTAAATATTTTAAAAAAATTACAAAAAATAAATAAATCAAGTGCATCAAATAGGTATTAACTTTATTTCAATGCTTTTCCTTTATTCAAATTACATTACGTGAATAGAATAAGATTCCCAATAAAATTGTCTTGAATAAAGAATTTCGAATTTCTCACAAGATATCATCCCACGTTTCTCGTTTTTCGTATGAATCATCTTCATCAGAATATCCGTCTTCGCTATCAGATGGATCTTCTTCATTACGTTTCTTCATACATGCTTTAATAATAAATATGAATGAGTCGTGACATTTGTATATCCTGATTTTTTTTTTTATTAATAGTAGTAATAGTAGTAATAATAACATACATAAACATCTGGCTTTTTCGGCGTTTTTTCTTTGCGCCTGCAAAGGAGTTGCAAAGGAGTCGCAAAGAAACGAGCTTGTTAGGGTGCTTATTTATTATTATTATTTATAGTCCTCACGTCTCAAAATTTACCTTTGCAAATTTTTCCAAGGGCATGGTTTTTGTGCAAATCATGCAAGTCAGGTNTTATTAAGATAATTAAAAAAAAAAAATCGATAACTAAATATTTTAAAAAAATTACAAAAAATAAATAAATCAAGTGCATCAAATAGGTATTAACTTTATTTCAATGCTTTTCCTTTATTCAAATTACATTACGTGAATAGAATAAGATTCCCAATAAAATTGTCTTGAATAAAGAATTTCGAATTTCTCACAAGATATCATCCCACGTTTCTCGTTTTTCGTATGAATCATCTTCATCAGAATATCCGTCTTCGCTATCAGATGGATCTTCTTCATTACGTTTCTTCATACATGCTTTAATAATAAATATGAATGAGTCGTGACATTTGTATATCCTGATTTTTTTTTTTATTAATAGTAGTAATAGTAGTAATAATAACATACATAAACATCTGGCTTTTTCGGCGTTTTTTCTTTGCGCCTGCAAAGGAGTTGCAAAGGAGTCGCAAAGAAACGAGCTTGTTAGGGTGCTTATTTATTATTATTATTTATAGTCCTCACGTCTCAAAATTTACCTTTGCAAATTTTTCCAAGGGCATGGTTTTTGTGCAAATCATGCAAGTCAGGTTATTATTTTGTTGTGGTGTGCATTGCTTACACAATGTATGATGTCTTTTTGTAGTTCGACCACTCGGCGCGTACGCTTTAAAATAAAATGCAAAAAAAAAGCAATTTCTATTAACTCTATTTATTCAGTAATAATATTACCATAAAGTTTTTTGTTACTGACGATTGTGAATATTTGAAACCGCTTTAGTTATTTGGGTTTTAGAGAAGGAATGAATTGGCTTCTCCTTTTCACAACCGTAACAGTATAGATTTTTAGGTTGGGGATTCTGGGGATTGGACATTTCAAGTTCGGATAAACTATCGAATTGATGTTCTTTTTTATTTTTTATCTCTGATTTGTTGATCGGAAAAGGAAATTACGTGTTCTAATCTAGTATAATGAATGTTCAGATTATAGTATAATAGATGATGGCGTGATCATAAACGTTAAACTTTATTTTATTTAACGCGATAAACAAACTTTATTTTATTTAACGCGATAAACAAATTTTAAAAAAACAAAAGTTTAAAAAAACAGAAGTTTAAAAAAAAAAAATTGATTCCGTTATGTAATCATTTGAAAGGAAATTATTAACTATGTCTTCGGGATTATAATTTCCATTTCATCATTATTAATTTCATCGGCAGTTTCTTGATCATATTCATTTAAATCTATAATATTAACTGTTCATTATCTCATACCTTCTTAATTGAAACATTAATTCTTGATATGAATGTTCAACATGTCCCAGATTTTGCCAAAGTCGAATAGCAGAGCTATCTCTAAATGTATTATAAATAAAATATCCCACACATTGTCAAAGTGAGAGTTTTGGGACAAAAACCAACACATAGGCAATTGTAACAGTTCTCCGGGTCTTTTGATTTATTCTGTAAGTCGTCGATATTTTTCCAAAAATCGGCATTTATTGCAAAACAAGAGAATATAAATCTGAAAACAAAAAAGAATTCTCACAGGATCAGAGGATGAACCAACAGACGACAAAGTCCCAGAGGATCGCCGTGTTTCCCTATCTTACACTGGTACACTCTCCGAAAACAGCAGAGGGTGAATACAGAGGGAGTGTACCAACTTTTGCTTAATCCTGTATAAAAACATATAGCACATTATACTTCCGAAGCCATATTAATCCAAGCTCTATACGTCTTTTTTTCACTAAAAGGTATTTCTTTATAGATATTCGGTTTTTTTTCCGACGTTTATTGATAATCATTAAATTTCTATGATCTTTTATAGTTACTTCGGTGCATGTCGATTGAACATCCATGTTACGCAAGCGACTGGATTTTGTGGAATGCAAATCATACTGTACTGTGGCTTGTACTTTTTAATTGTCTGAATTTATTAAGTCTAAAAAAAAAAATTTGTATTATGTGCTAATACAAAGTATAACACCTATGACGTACTTACCAGCAAGTTTATAATGAAAAATCACAATATAATGGACGCATTCGGAAGTATTTACAAATTAAATTATTTTTTTGGATATTTCAAATTTTAAAATTCTAAGATAATTTTTTAGAGACCAGCTCGTCTTATCAAATGTGTTGAATGAAATGTGAACAGTCCATTTGCTTTTTTTTTTTGGTTTTTGTAGAAAACTACCTTTTAACCGACTTTGATTTAATATTAGCCTTTGTTTTACTCTTGACTGTTCTTTTACCATCACCTTCTTTTGAAACTCCTCCGCTAACTATTTTTTTGAATTCGGTTTCTGCAACCTATAAAAAGAAATGCAAATAAGTAAAAATTGTATATTAGATTTGTAATAAACAAACCCATTTCGATATAATAATTGGACATACTACTTACATTCCATTCCTCTAAAAATTTATCTAAATCTTCAATCCAAAGTTCCGTTGGACGTTTATCACGTAGTATTGAGAGTTCTTTTGATTTTTCATTATGTAATTGGTCAAGTTTTTGTGCCTATTAAAAAAATTTTTTTTTTTTTAGATATATAATATTATAAATTTAATTGATATTAACGATATCAATCAACGTGAAAAGCGATGTAACCTTATTATTTAAAAGAAATTACCTCTTCTTCACTAAAGTTCCAAGCAATTGTTCGCATAAGATAATCATAACCGCTAGAATTATCATTATCATTTTCATTTGCACTGGTTTCATCTTTACCTCGAATTTTATCAAAACCTTCAGATTCAAGTAGATTTATGATGTCAACTCTTTTTAATCCTTCAAATTGAAGACTACGGTTAATCTTCATTTTGATGAATCGGTTTTTGTTTCGCAACTTTTTACATTCAAGTTCAATTTTCTTTAACAAATGTTCCTATTTTATTTTATTTTAATAAAAAAAAATTCAATTAGTGCAAAGTTAAGGATAAATAATAATAATAATAATAATAATAATGGTTATGAAAATCATACTTTTCGCTTGAAATAATATTCTAATCTGACATGATAAAATTCTTCAAGCATTTCTTCGGGTGATCCGTACTTTTTTAATCGACCATCCTTATCAAAGCAAACCATATTTGAGGTATTGAGATATGAAGTGGTCTTAAACCTTTTTTCAAGATCTTCGTGAGTTGCATCGACCAATTCATCATCTAATATAACTTCGAAATTTGGTCTCCAAAGAGTGCTTTCATCGAAATATCCCTGTATAAATAATAATTTAACAATAATGTAAAAAATATGTTAAATTTTTTACATCAAAATAAATAAACAAGTGAAATATTGTGATTACTAAAGACGTACTTTAATATAGGTGTTGGTTTTATTATCTTCGGACATTAACTTCTTGAGATCATTTTCATAATTTTGAGTCCAGACTTTAATTGGCAATTCGGTGATATGTATTACATTATCTTTTGCATTATCTCTTTCAATTATACCGCTAACTTTATATTTATCATCGTTAACTTTTTCAATTTCTCCCTAAGTTCAAAAAACATTGAATCATATTAAATATTATACAGAAAAATTATTGTTTTAAAGTTTAATAAATAATAAATACCTGAAAACCACGATACCAAGGACTCATCGGTACTAATTCTTTTCCATCCATTAAATTTTTTAGATTTGCAACAATATCACGAGGATTAAAATTGGGAATCGATGTACTCCACCCTATATATGTAATTATTCATTATATAATAAAAAAAAGTTACTAATTAATCAATTGACCCTAAAATGATAAGGTTTTTAATTTTGGGAACTCACCAGTTCCGATACCATCTGCACCATTAACCAAGACCATAGGAAGAATTGGTAAATACCTAAAATAATTAAGTTTTATATTATTATTATATTTAATATTTAATAATAAGATTTAAAATATTGTTAAAACTTTTACCATTCAGGTTCGATGCTAGCACCATCATCGTTCAAATATTTTAACAATTCATCATCATGAGGAGAATATATTAATCGTGTTAATGTGTTAAGCCTTGTGTTAATATAACGAGCACTCGCTGAATCTTTTCCACCCTAATAAATTATGAAGAGATATAAAACAGAATATAATTAGTGAATATATTTTAATAAAAAAAAAAAAAAAGACAAATGTTTATAATGAATAAATTATTTCTATTGACTGAGATTTACCTGTATACGCGAACCGAACTGACCACTTGGTTCCAAAAGATTAATGTTATTTGATCCGATAAAATTATTAGCCATAGTAATTATGGTGGAATGAAGACTTGCTTCTCCGTGATGGTAAGCTGTATGTTCTGAGACATAACCTGCTAATTGAATAACCTATTATAAAGAAAATTAAATTCTTTAGATAAATTTTTAAATTTAAATTTAAAATATATATATATATAATGAATTTTCACCTTAATCTCTTTTTTAAGGTCTCTCTTAAAACAACTGAACAAAACTTTTCGTTGACCAGGTTTTAATCCATCAAGAATAGAAGGAATAGATCGAACATTATCAGCCATACTAAATAATATAAGTTCTCGGTTGATAAAATTATCGATTGATATTTCACTAACATTATGATCAATATAAGTTCCAGGCTTTAAAATAAATTAAAAATAAAATAATTAATATTAATAAATAAATAAAAAATATATTAAAAAATAAATATATATCATAAACCAAATACACACTTTGTAATTCTTTAACCAATCTTTTCGTTCCTCTACTTTCTTTTTACTAAACGCCAAATCAATAAAACTACGCTCTTCACTTTGAACTGTTTTAAAAGGTTTCATATGTTGACCTAATGCCGCAAAATATTCTTTAGCTTCTGCAGGACTACTGGTACCCAAACCCTAGAAAACATTTAAAATTTAAAATTCTGGTTAATTAATAAATAAATTTATCTAGAATCTAAATTAAAGAAAATATATTACTTTATAATATTTAATGTTATAGCCTTTTCCATTATTGTTATCTTTTTTCCAATTCTCATATTCAGGTAAAGTAAAGAAACTTATTTTCTTCTTGCTTTTAACATTAGTGCACTGTAATAATAAAAAATGCTCTCGATTAATAATTAATAATTAATAATTGATATATTTATATATTTATAATATATAATATGTCATTACCCGAACAATAGGAGTAATAAATTCTTTAAGGAATCCGGGTATTTTCATCAATGATGGATAAAAGCGATCCAAGAAGTTAATTATTAATCCTTTGATATGACTACCGTCATGATCCTAATATCAAAAAATTTTTCATATTTATCAAGAATTCAGAAATAAAATAAATAAATATCATTCAAAATAATTGTAATAAAAAAAAAATAATAATAATGAATTTGGTTTACTTGATCTGTCATAATCATAAGATGTCCGTATCGTAATTCATTTAAAGAAGTGTAAACTTTATCGTGTTGTAAACCTAGAATTTTTTTGATATTTTGAATTTCTTCGTTTTTTAAAATTTGCGCGGTGCTGGCATCTCGTACATTCAATAATTTTCCTTTAAGTGGAAATACACCATAATTATCTCTGCCAACAGCAGATAATCCTGCGACAGCTAAAGTCTTTGCAGAATCTCCCTCAGTAAGTATAAGAGTACATTGAGACGAATTCTTTGTTCCAGCATTCTTTGCATCACTTAACTTTTCAATTGCGGAAACCCTATCAAGAGTAATTAAGATTAATTACGGAAATAAAAATTTGTACTCAAATATTGAGTAAATATTCATACTTCGATTTTGATTTCTTTGTACCATCAGATTTCTTGAACTCTGATTCTTGCTTATATATGACTTCACTAACAATTTCCTCAACAATCTCAGATTTAAGCACTAAAATAGTAATAACAATAATAACAACAACATCATCATCATCAACAACAATAATAATAACAATAATAATAAAGTCAATATCAAAAAAAAAAATATCAAATGAATTTAATGGATTTTTTAGGAAAAAAAGTTGAATGTACCTTTATTAATAAAGCTAGCATTAAATTGACAGTTCGACCCAAATTCACTTTGCCTCAGAGTCAAAGTTTCTTTGGTCTGGGAATCAAAAGCCGGATTTTCAATCAAGCAATTGATAAAAACCCATAAATGATTTTTCACGATATTTGGTTTAAATTTTGCATCCTTAAGTTCTTTTTTTTTCTTAACAGTTTCAGTAATTTTTCCAACGAGTTGTTCTAAAACGTGATTGACGTGCGTACCGCCTTTAATTGTTGCGATACCATTAACAAAGCTAACCTTTTTATAATTATACATTGACATGTCAATTATATCTAAAGATTTATGCTAAATTTTTTTTAAATAATATCACCACTTACTTGATGGAATTGGCCATCAGGACTTGCTGCAACCGCAACTTCCCATCGATCATTTACTATTTCGTGTTGTACGAATGGTAATGTATCCGGATCTGGACTATTTGATCTTACATATTTCATAACATAATCTTTAAAATTCCTAAGTTCAATAAGTTCACCATTCAGATAAACATTTATTCCCTTAACACATCCAGCCAAATCATGTACCCGTTTTTTCAATAAGTTAATTGTATCATCAGTAAATTCAGTAAGATTAAATTTATTCAAGTCGGGTTTAAAAGTAATTTTAGTATATTCATCATTTTTAGAATGTTCTTGAATTTTCGGTTCTTCAGTAATACTCATATTATTTTTAAACACTTGTTGATATTTTTTTTTCAATTTTTTGTCAGCAGTTTCCACAATGAATTTTTTGCTAAAAATATTTGTTAATTTTGCTCCATAACCATTACGACCACCTGTAACCTTCTTCTCATTGTCATCATAATTACTTGAAGTAAGAAGGTGACCAAATATCAATTCCGGAACATAAATTCCTTCTTCTTTATGTATTTTGATAGGAATTCCTTTTCCATTGTTATAGATTGATATAAGGTTTTGTTCTTTATCAATTGTCACTTTTAATGTGTCCATAGAAGGGTCTCGAATCTATGATAACACGTGTTTTATATGTGAATTTCACGTAAACTAATGAAAGTGGATCAAATATTATAATAAATAATATTCACTTTATTATCTGCAGCGTTTACTAAAATTTCATCAACGATTTTATATAATCCTGGTACAATATCCACTTCCCTACGAATGAATGTAAATGAATGTAATCAAACGAATGTAAACAATATAAATCAATATAAATCAATATAAATCAATATAAATCCATATAAATCAATTGAGCGAAAATTTTACCCGAATTGCATGGTATCTGAGTCCGAGTCATAAGTCCACAACTTTTCAGTAATTGACTCGGTGGAGCCGATATACGTGTCGGGTCGCAACAAGATATGTTCAAGCTGAGTTTTCTTCTGATATATCTCTTCAACTGATTTTTGAGACGAAGCTTTTTTATTTGATTTATTTGTAGTTTTTATTATAACAGGATTGACAATAGGTTTGACAATAGACTTAACGTCTGTTTCATCTTTTTGAGCTTTTTTAGTCTTTGGTTTTAAAACTTTCATTAACTGTGCTTTCACCTCTGAAGTAGATATATTAACTTTTGAAACATTGTTGAATTTAATGTGTGGCTTTTGTCTGTTTTTTTGAATCGAAATATTTTATGAGAAAAAAGGTTTGTAAAAAAAAAACCGCGTTCTTTTAATATTGATGGTCACGATTTGTGCAACTCACATGACCGGCACCGTATATGCCACCGATCGAAAACTCGCGGTACGAAAATGAATTGGGAAATTGAGTTGAAGATTATTCCGAAAAATGAATGGGAACCTTGAAATCAAATAATTCGTCATATAGAGTTTTTTTTTTATTTTTAAAATCCAAAAGAGAAAAAAAAAAATGTAAATTAAGTAAACAAAGTGAAGAGATAATCTTATTTTTATTTCGGGAAAATTCATTTTTATTGGCTATTTATTTCTATAAAATTAATTAAGCCACAAATTTTTTTGTTTATTAATTTTTTTTTTTTTTTTTTGACATAGTATTGTAAAAAAAATTTTTAATTAAAGTTTCGCGATTCACGTGTAAAGTTAAATGAGATAATCTTGGATTTATCGAAATTACGCACTAAAAAAAAATATTTAAAATTAAAAATAATAAAATTTTTTTTTACGTAAAATCAAATAATCGCAATAATATCAAGTTTTTCCTAAATTTGAAATCAAATAATATTGCATTATCAAGTTTTTCCTAAATAAATTAAATAAATCATATTGTTATTAAACAAATTTTATTAATGTTATTAATGTTGATTTTATTTGTTTATTTTTACAATAAAAAAAAAAAAATTACACAAACATTATTTTAGTTCGTATCAATGGAAAATCAAAAAAAAAAAAAAAAAAGGGTATAATCTGATATGTAATAAAAATATAAAAATATAAATTCATAATAAGAAAGAGAAAATTAGTGTTCATGATATACATTGATTTGTCGAAAGATCACACCCCAGAAATTAAGGTAAGATGATAATAATAATAATTTTGTAAAATGAAAATTTAAAATGTTATTTGCTGAAGGAATTGTAAATATAAACAAATATGAGTGAAAAAAAAAAAAAAAGAAGACAACAGACAAAACCCGAAAAAAAAAATCAAAATAAGAAATATTTAACCAAATTTTCAAGCTGTTTTTTATGGGTTATGAAATATATTAATCTATTGACAAAAAAAAAAAAAAAAAAAATTATAAACATAAGGAAAAAAATCGGAGAAATATTGGTTTTACTGATGATGAAAGAAAATAATGAAAAATGGAATAATTGTTAAATATAATAAAGGAGTTCGTGGATATACCACTTTCGTTTGTTTCCTCTTTAAATTATAATTAATAGAAATATAATACAAGGAACGGAATTCTCCATTACCACAAAAAGTATTTATAACTCATATAACCCTCCAATATAAGAAAAAATAATAATACGCAGAAAATGTTACTACAATTACAACGTTGTTATTATTATTATTTTTTTTAATCATCAATTGAAAAACGTTTTCGGTTGCCAGATTCAAGATTGACCGCACCCGCACCATACTTTTGAACTAAAATGAAAAGATAAGAAAACAAATCAAATTAATCATCAAAATATTATTATTATATCAAACATTTTTAGAAGAAGTGAAATTATTAATTCATGCTTACAATGATCTATTAATCCAGAACCTAGAATCATAAAAGATTATTATAAAATAAATAATTAATTAATTAGTTAATTAATTAAATAAACCAATTAAAAAGAAGGTTCAAATTATTATTATTATTATTATTAATTCATACCAAAATTCCTGCTTGCACAATATGCAACAAATAATGAAAGCAGCGTCAGTACAATACCAAGAATATCCTAAATTGAATTAATATTTATTTTAATTAATTAATAATTCATAAACAATCTAAATTAAACAAATGAAACAAAATAAAGATAAAACAAAGGAATGAAATTTCAAATTACCAAAAGTGTTAATAAATTTTCATCTCGCTTAATAATGAATTCGGCTAATATATAAATGAAATTGATTATGGTAACAACAGAAGCCAGAACATAAATAATCATGGCAACTTTATTTTCAGTTCGTACCTATTAGAATTTAAGAATTATTAGAAATCAAGAAGGATTATCTATAATTATTAGAAAAAGAAAAAAACATTATAATTTTACTTACCCCCCACAATGCTAAACAAACCATTGGAACAACCAGAACCACCATAATACTTTGAAGAATAATTGATCGAGTGTTATGTGAAGCATCTCCAAACAAGAATACCAAATTAAGAATTTGGAAACTCATCAAAAGAAAGAAATCCAATTTTAACAACAAAAGAAACACTAAATGAAATTAAAATTATAATATAAAATTATAATATATTAGATAAAAGAGTTACCTTCTGAAAAAGTGAAATTAAAATATTATTTAATTGAAATTTAATACATACCAAGATATGTCCTATACATTTCTGGATACAAAAAATATAAAGATTGAATAGGTTATTAAATAAATTGTTTTTTTTTTTCAAAATCAATATAAGAATGCAATAATAAAAGGGTTTTGTTTGTTTTTTTTTGTCGCACTGGCATGATTATATTTGTCACCCATATCACCCGGGGACAGCGAATTTTTTTAGTATGTGAAAACCATGTTGTCATCTAATATAAACCCAATGTGACATGTCCACCCGTAAACCCATTCAACATGTCGAAGGTGCGACAAAAAAAAAAAACAAAACCCATAATAAAAATATAATGCATACTTTGTGTTTGAATATTAGCCCCTATTTTTTTATAAATATTCCACCCAAATTGTTTATATAACTTATGTCCTAGGAATACTGAAGCTCCGGCACATATTACCAAGAAAAAAAGTTGGGTAACTTCCCATATAATTATAACTTTTGAAAAAGGCTCTACGCCAGAATCAGAACCTGCATCAATTATAATTTGCCCATTTATGCGGTTGGTCCAATTTCCACTTTGAATTATTTGTGTAGCGGCAAAGAATAATAATAATATATTTATAATTACTATTGATATTATTTCTATCGTATTCTATAATCGATAAATTAATTAATTATTATTTCAAGTTTAAATCAAGTATATCATGTGAATAATCAATAAACCATCCTTACTTGAAAGAATAACTAAAAATATAAAAGTTAATAAAAAAAAAAAAGAAAAGAAAAGAAAAGAAAAGAAAGGAAAAGTATTTTAGCGTTATAGTTGTTTATAGTTTTAAAATATGGTAAACCGTATTAAACCAATGAAAATATTTTTAATTTACCGCAGAAAGAGATAATGCTGTAAGAAAAGCTTCAAAGACCATGAACCAGATATTTCCATCAAGGATTGATTGGTATTGAGTTTTATAGTTTCCATAATCATAATTTTTATAGGCGTGAGTACGGCTGTCATCGCTATTTAAGTCATAAGTGGTACCAAGTGCATCTAATCTTAAAATGCTCTCCGAATTCAACCGTAATATAACCGACTCTATTGCAATAGATATTATCATTTGACAAAAAGCACAACTAATATATAGAGTAGTCCATTTCGATTCCCTTATCCGAGCCCACTAATAAATAATAAATAATAATAAATAATAATAAGGGTTTGGTATCGAAAATGAGTGTTTTTTTTTAAAAAATATATATATATATATTAACAAATATAGGAGTAATATTAAAATATTAATATAATATATGAGTAATAATGGAATAATGTAATGAGAGTAATAATAATTTATTCATACCAATTTAGAGCATACGTTTACGATACTCATTGCCCAAGAATTTTTGACGTAAAAATCCTCCCAGAGGTTTTTTATTGTCGAAAGGGTATAAAAGTTTATAAACTTTCAAAAGAAATCTCCGAGGAGAAAACCTCAAGTTTATGCGAAAAAAAAAAAAGAGAGAAAGAGGGAGGATAGTAGGAGAAAAAGAAATGAGATAAATTCGCTACAAAAAAAAAAGAAAAAGCTTTAAAAGTAGTTTTTTTTTTTTTTTTGTTTTTCAATTATTTAAGCCGTTAAGTAAGAATATATTTAAATATATTAAAGTGGAATGTTTTTTACTCAGTGAATTTTCGATTTTTTTTTTTCACAAATTGAAAATTGAAACGAGAGGAAATTGGGGGTTTTGAAGGGAAATTTATGTATTTAATATTATATGATGTGACATTTTTATAAAACATAATATAATATAATATAATCCAAAATAAAATAAATAAAATAAATATAAATACAAATAAATACAAAGGTGTACCAAAATTTTAAATAAGGTAATTTCTTTCATTATGGTAAGTTTATGATTTCTCGCATGATGTGGAATTCATGAAATTCGTGTTACAATGTGATTTGCATTATTATAGACCTTTCTTTAACTTGCTTATTCTCATCCCCAAATCCAATAATCTGAATGGTTATCACTCACGAATAACATTATCCCTAATAATTATAAAATATTATCCTTAGTATTATTCCCGTGAACTATCGTCATAGAATATCATTGATCATCGATCTTATTGATTAATCTCAATATATTATTCAATATTATTCAATATTACTCCTAGAAAAAGAATTCTCATAAGGAATCGCATAATTCAAAAAAACGTCAAATTGGGTAATCGGCGTAGAAAAATAAAATTGATAAATATATAAATAAATTTTATGTTAGATTATCTCATTAACCCAATTTTATCATTTGAAATAAATAAAAGAGGAAAATTATAAAGATAATTTTTATTATATATACACCAAATATAGTATTATATTTATAAATTAGGTAAATTATGAATATAGAAAATTTCAATTTTTTTTTTTTTTTTAAAATGCATAAGGCAGAAGTCTTTTCAATATTTTCCTTTGACCTTTTGTGGCAAATGCTGGTTTTTTCAAACGACGTAAACGAGTTCTTGAAACTCCAGTGTTTAAATGTGATTTTCCAACTCTCCATCGTTTAAGTTTCCCACCACCTGTTACCCGCCATCTTTTTTTTTTTTTGTTTTTTTTTTTTTGAAATAACAAATAATATATATAACAAATCATGAATTATAATAATAATGAATTATATATATGTATATATATGATATAAATTTTATTTGAATTATATAATCTAAATAAAAATTAAAAAAAAAAAAAAAAATAATACCGTTTTTTAGCTCCAGAATGAGTTTTCATTTTATATCTAAACGTTTTCTTGGAACGAACAGATTTACTAAATGCATTATTATTAGGTGATAGTACATTATTGAAAATAGAAAACGAAAGTTTGGGACGACATAATAATAAATGATAATAATTTAAAGCAGTAGTAGTAGTAGTAGTAGTAGCATTTGGTGACTCAAAGGATCTAAAAAGAAAAGCTTTTGAAGTTAAAGTACTAATGAATCTAGTAATTTTTTCATTTCCAATCTGTTGAATCGGCTGTATCTGCTGAGAATTCTGAGTAGTAGAGGGAACCAACCGTTTTGTTGTCAACAAAAAAAAGTTGGAATTTATTTTGCGACCTAATTAAAAAAAAAAAAAAAGCAAAGTCAATGGAATCACAAGAAATAATTTTATTGAATCTCTTGTGATCATATATATATATTACCCAACGAAACTCGAGTGAATGAAGAAAACATTTTTTTCGAGATGTACACAAGATTAAATGCCGATCAAATCTTAAATTTAGAATTGATCCGAATACAAAATACATGATAATACGAATTTAATTAGTGTACACGATTCGTGTAACTCAACCAAATCCATTCAATATAGTAATAAATTTATATCACATTAATTAAGTTTATTCATTTAAGACATTTTAAGACAATTGCTTAAATTATTTAAATTATTTAAATTATTTAATTTGTTAATATTATATTTATTATAGATTTTAATTTAGAATTGAACAATTTATGGATTAAATTCTATTTATTATATTTATAATATTTATTACATTGAAGATTTTAACTGTTAATTTTTTTTTAAAAAAAAATCTACGCGCATTTATAGATGTATATTTCACTACAAATTGTGCAACATGTTACGATAGTACAAACATATGTTCTTTAAAAAAATTTATCATTCAGATATGAGACTACCTACCATGCAAAAAGATTTTATAGGAGTGGAGAATGCAAACTTTTCTCAAGACGAAATGGAAAAAAGATTATCATGTAGTTCTGATTCCTTTGCCTTGCGAACTTCAACGGAAATAACGAATGATAAGGAGTTGGAAAATAGTCATCATATCTATATTCCTTTAAACCAAATAACATCAACTGTGATAGAAAGGTTTCGAACTCAAAAGTCAACAAAAAGTGAATATATTGAAGTTTGTAATACTGACGATGACTTTGACAGTGATCCTGTGGGAAAAATCAAGAAACAAAAAATACTTGATATTAGTGATGTTCATAGGGAAAGAAATTTGGCATTCGAGGTTTTTATTCAAGAGTACAATTCCTTATAATAAGATCTATTAAATGATGATGAAGAATACTTAAAATAATTAAAAAAATATATATTTATAGGCAATGCCTCCTTTAATAATATCAGTGGCAGGATTAATGTTTGCTGGTTGGCTTCTAGATTTAGTGCAAGTATGCGATTAATTGATAATTTAAAGAATAATTTTATGAATAAAAAATTTAGATAATCTTATTTTATTAATCTAATCTTTCAATTATTCCATTATTATTAAATCGTTATTGTATATAGCATTGGCCAGTTTTTAATAAAGTTCCCGAATTATTTATTTTGGTACCGGTTCTATTAAATCTGAAAGGCAACCTTGAAATGAATTTGGCATCTCGATTATCAACTTCGGTATGTATTTTAATTTCATTTATTTATTAAAAAATAATAATAATAATAATAATAATAAATGAATTAATTAATTAATTAATTAAAATCTAATCTAATAATCTGTTTGAATTATAATGTAAAGGCGAATTTAGGTGAATTAGATAAGTCTTCTGTTCGGTATGAATTGATTTGGGGTAATCTTGCTGTTCTTCAAGTACAATCATTGATTGTTGGTGCAGTTGCCGGATTATTTTCCTTTACGGAAGGAGTAATCTTTCATCCGATTCACGTGAATACTTACAGCGAAATCATGTTGGTAATAGTTTCATCAATGATATGCGCAGCCTTAAGTAGCATGATTTTGGGGACTTTTATGTGTGTTCTTATAATATTATCTCGAAAGTTTCGAATAAATCCAGGTAACGTTTAAATTATTTCGTAAGTTTTTTTTTTTTAAAAAAATTATTTTTTTATTAAAAAGTTCTATATATTTTTTGTATAGATAATATCGCATGTCCTATGGCATCGTCACTTGGCGATTTGCTCACCTTAATTATTCTTGCGGTTTGTGGTGAATTTTTACTACGTTATGTTCGTAAGTTTCAATTATTATTAAAATATTAACAAATATCAAAATCAAACATATTATATCGGAGATTTTTAATTCATAATTATTCTTTATTTTTTTTTTTTTTTTAGAAACTTATATTAGTACCGTAATGTTCTTGGTATTAACATCTAGTGTATTCTTATGGATACGTGTGGCCTGGGTTAATAAATATGTACGAGATCTATTAATAAGTGGATGGACGCCATTATTCATTGCGATGATTATTTCAAGGTAATTTTTTAATGTAATCCTTTCATCATAATAATTATTGAGATTATTAAAAATTTTCTTTAAATAGTGTGGCTGGTTTGGTTCTAGAAAGATATATTGAACAATATACCGGACTTGCACTTTTAACACCTGTACTTAATGGTATGTACTATGTATAACAATTTTACTGTAGTTCAATATAATTAATTAATTAATTAATTAATATCATATAAATATTATCAATATAAATTTATAAGGTATCACTGGTAATCTTGGATCTATATATGCGTCAAGGATATCCACCCGACTTCATGGTAGTGGTGAAGAAGATTATCGTCGATCCGAAATAACATTGTTTCTTATTCATATACCAATTGAAGTTGGATTTTTGATTTTTGTATGGTGGTTTGACATTGGACATGTCAATCTTTCAATAAGTTTTTCGATCATTTATCTAATTATCTCGATTCTTTGTGTATGTATTAATAATTAAATAATAACTAAATAATAATAATAATAATAATAATAATAATAATAACCAATAACTAAATATAATAATTGAAAATTATTTTTAATTTTATGTTTGTCTTCTTAGTTACTGTTTACGCTCATACTTGCAAAGAAATTGACTCTTTGGTTATGGAAACATAAATATGATCCAGATAATTATTCGTTACCTTACATGTGAGTAAATTTCTTTTTATTATTATTATTATTATTATTTTTCGAAATTTCAATTAATTATTCATTAATCATTTACTACTATAAATAGAACTTCTATAGTGGATGTTATAGGTACAGGATTATTGGTATTATGTTATCTGGGATTACAATATTTTAGATAAAAAATTTTTATTATTATTTATAGTTATTATCTAATTTTAATTATAATTCCTAGACTTTTTTTAAAGATAGAACTTCTTTTTTTCTTTCTTTCACTTAAAGTCTCTTTTTTTTTGTAGATATAATTATTATTTAGGATTCCTTATTAACTATAAAGTTTTTGAGAAACTTTATGTTAAATTGAATTTAATTTTTTCTCTTTTTCACTAAAACTTAGATGTATAATTACGCTAAAAAAGATTGATAACAATTTTAATTTTAATAATAATAATAATAATAATAATAATTTCTTTATTTTAAATGACAAAAAATTCTTATTAAAATAAACCTCTTGACAATCACTGAATTTGTTTATAATTATTATAATTATCAATAAACTATTCAGTACGCAAATGGAGGATATCAAACAAAAATAGTTTCTCCTCTTTTGTGTAGAGAAATTATTTTTATTTTCCTTAGGAATTTTATATTTATTTATTTATCTTATGGTATATAAATATAATTGTTTCTTGGGATACATTTTTATATTCAAACCAAATATAGCAATAATATAGAATAATAATAGAATAATAATTAATTAATGTATAGAATAATAACTTACTATGTAATTTTGGCTGGAGCATTAATTACTCCAATAAAAGAAATTTGTTAACATAATTCAATCTGTAAACCAACATTACCAACTATATTTAAATATAATATATGTAAATATTATCTGATTTTGTTTTGTTTCTCGTGAGTACATTCATATCTATCATCAACCATTAAAATACTAAATAATAAATAAATTAAATAATGATTAAATAATGATTAAATAAATTAGATAATAAATTAATAAATTAATTAATAAATTAATAATGATTAAATAATGATTAAATTAATATATACCTCAAATGTAGCTAATTACACGTCTTCACAAGCAACGACTCCAATCCTTGACAAATACAGCATTATTAAAATCATTCATAAGAAATTCCTATCAGAAATAATCCGATAAACCAATGGGAGTTTCAAGCTAAGAGAGCTCAACACTCAACTATGGGTTGAAGTTACTACTGTAAAACTAAGAGTTCCAGCACTTCCCAAAGAGTTCAACACCTCAACTAAAAATTGAGGTCAAAGAACTCAGCTGAAACTACCACTGTAAAACTAAGCGCTCCAGCGCCCTCTGATGAAGCTCTGATGAAATAATAATATAATTATATAGTTGCAGATAATTGCGAACATTGCAGACATTGCGGACATTGTAAATAATTAGAAGAAGGTTTGTATCGAACTAAGGAGTTCCTTAATTTTACCGTCTCATTAATGATAACCACCTTTCCAAATATCGATAATTTCTTGCGCTTTAACTTTACGCGTCAATTCGAAATTAGAGTTAGCATCAACTACCTTTATAAGTTCTTTTTTCACACTGTCCAAAATTTTCGACAATTCTTTGTTTTATGTCTTCCTTTCGATAATATCCCACAGGGTTCTTTTATCCACGGTTCCGCAAAGGTATCGTTTTTGAGACACCTGTGGTTATTTTTTTGATATATCAAAAATTTCTGAAAAAATGGTTATTTTTTTGATATGCCTATAATTGTTTATTTAAAGATGCATCAAAAAAATAACTATTTGGTCACATGAAATTTTGATATATCAAAAAAATAACCGTAGGTATATCAAAAACCATACTTTTGCCACGGTTCCACATGAAGTTGATTTCACGTGCAAGTTTCATGTGATAAATGGTAGGTGACAAGTGTTGGGTGACAAATATGGTTTCCGCATTGTCACAAGTATANTATCGAACTAAGGAGTTCCTTAATTTTACCGTCTCATTAATGATAACCACCTTTCCAAATATCGATAATTTCTTGCGCTTTAACTTTACGCGTCAATTCGAAATTAGAGTTAGCATCAACTACCTTTATAAGTTCTTTTTTCACACTGTCCAAAATTTTCGACAATTCTTTGTTTTATGTCTTCCTTTCGATAATATCCCACAGGGTTCTTTTATCCACGGTTCCGCAAAGGTATCGTTTTTGAGACACCTGTGGTTATTTTTTTGATATATCAAAAATTTCTGAAAAAATGGTTATTTTTTTGATATGCCTATAATTGTTTATTTAAAGATGCATCAAAAAAATAACTATTTGGTCACATGAAATTTTGATATATCAAAAAAATAACCGTAGGTATATCAAAAACCATACTTTTGCCACGGTTCCACATGAAGTTGATTTCACGTGCAAGTTTCATGTGATAAATGGTAGGTGACAAGTGTTGGGTGACAAATATGGTTTCCGCATTGTCACAAGTATACATGTCGTCAAAACTAATTTGACCTTGACTCAACTATTAAAATTTCAATTTTTAATTGCGTCTGACTCAACTAATTGCGTCAGTTACTAGTAAAAATTAAAATTTGTCTTGACTCAACTCCAATTTTTCTCAATTTTAATTGCGTCTGACTCAATTCAATAGTTTTGACGACATGTATAGTCACCAGAAAATCGATATACGAAAGGTGTGACACACAGTGATAAATACGCTACCTAGCCCTAACCCCTGCGGCAATCTGTTCTTTTAACGCTGAAAATTTTAATTTAATACGGACACCTTTAATTACTCAATAAATTATTAATATTTCTAATATATATTTAATTAAAACTCTTTTAAATAGGAAAAAGTGGATGTTCCTCAAACAGCAGAAGATCTAAAAGCCAACAAAATAGCGGATATCAATACAAATAAACAATTATATGACTTAATGATTAAAAATGAGAAAATAATTTATAATAAACATTTCAATATAAGGTGGTTTATTATAATAATAATAATAATAATAAATCAATATATTGGACGAATCTAATATTATTAGGAAGAGACATTATTGGAACATATCCAAGTATATAATAAAGATATTTTTACACAAGGGTCTATCACAAATTCATAGAATTTATTGAATTAATTGTGCATTTTTTATTTTTTGAAATTAAAGGATTTTGTGACTTGGAAGGTGTGTAAAATAAATAAAATAAATTTATTATATCTTTTGATACAGAGATAATAAATAATAATATTTTGATAATATCTTGGAAATGATTTTATTTATTTTTAATTTAAAATTTTAATTAATTTAACTAATTAATTCGTTAATGACACAATTTATCATTATAGAAATATTGGCGTCAAGTAAACCATTTTCCGTGTTCATTTCTTTATAATTGTTCTACCCAATATTTGTATTATAGTAATTTTATACATACATATAATATTATTATTTATATAATAATGGTATTTTAATCATTTTTTTCATTTTTTTTTGTATTTTTATTAAAAAAAAAGATTTGAACATATTATTATGTGTGATAAATAATATAGTTGAGATATATATTATCTGTTGTAAATAATATTTAGATAACATTAATATAATAATGACTCGGAATTATTGAAATTGATTATAAAGGTATTAATCAAATTAAGATATAAATAATAATAAATTTATTACTATTACTTTATTATTCTATTTTAATAAACTAATCAATTACTTATAATAAATCAATCAATCAAGTAGATATACATAAAAATCCAAGTTAATCGATTTGAAGAGAAACTAGAGAAAGAGGAATGTCAAGAACGATATTAGCACGAAGATTACTGAACGAAGTGTAGTTATCAACTAGTCATATTCATATCATTGTTATTATTTATTTATGGATGGATGAATGAATGAATGGATCGTGTGTTTATATTTTAATTTATTATTTATTATTCATCATTAGAATCAATTAGAAAGACAAATACACGAATACTATAAATCATCACCAAATAGATCATCCAATTATAAATCAACTCAAAATAGATCAATTCGGAAAAATAATATAAATCCGATATGGAGGGTGAAGATAAAAAGTATATTTTAATTAAATTATTTTAAATTATATTCAATATTATTCGATATTAAATTATTTAATACTTAAATAATAGAGAGAGTAGAAGATATAATAAATGATCAAGTGAATAAATATCAAATTGATGGAAAATCTATTCCTATACAAGTGCCGGAAATTATTATGATTAAATGGGAAAATCAAATTCAGCAGGTTTTCTTTATTTGTTATTTATTTTATTTTTATTACCATATAAATAGTATCGACTCACAATTGATAACTTATTTAATTTGCGTTGTTTTTAGGCACAATAATTCTTTATAAGTGTGAGATAGATAAGATTAAAGACACCAAAGAAATGATGAAACTGAGAATCAATTTTCAATATTTAGAAAAATATTTTAATAAAATTCAAAGTTTATCGTCACTTAAAAATTCATTGAAATGTCGGTTGAATGATATTGAATTTAGCAAATATTTTATTTTTTTATTTTATTTTTCTTACAGGTGAAGAACAGATAATAATAATTCATGACATCAAGAATTGGATGGTTTTATATATGTATTATTTAAGGAATTAAAAAAATTTTCTCAATTCAAATTTTACAAAAAAAAAAAATAATCATCATTGATCTCTTTTAATATTTAGAAAATTTGAGATCAAAATAATAATAATCAAAAAAAAGGAAAAAGAAAATAATCAAAAAATGGCATCACCAACACCAATTATTCTCTCTTCAGATTTCAAACAAAAAAAACATAATATCTATAATAATAATTTATCACCTTTGCCTTCTTCATATAACAACAATGATGGTGATGATGATGATGATTATGGCACCACCAATACTTAATAAAGTTTCTTGATTAGATTTCTATGAGGATGATTATTATTACAATAATAATAAATAACAATAGTAATAGCAGGTTTAATAGATTAGTGAAATTAATTTAAGTAATTTCAAGAATTTCAAGAATTTTAAGAATTTTATGGTGGTAGTAAATAAAAATCACATGACGAATAATGTAAATAGTGTATCAGATATGTTTCTTTCATTTATTTGATTTTTATTACACTGATTAAAGTAGAAATAGAAATTCTTTCCGACTGAAGTTGGACTTATATAAAAATCTCAAACACACCATTAACTCCAAGCAAGGAAAAAAAAAAGTGTAAAAGCAGCTCCCTAATATTATCAAGAGGCAAGCATTTTTTTTTGTTGAAAATGTAGTTGAAAGAAATAAGTGGTGTGGTGGGAATCTCTTAGCTTCTTTGTCACAGATCTAATGCTGAGAACACAGACTACTTTCCTTCCCTGTGTTAAAGTCTTTTAGCCTACCCGATAGAAAGAAAATCAAATGGAAAATTATTTGATAATATGAATTGCTTAACTTTAGAACAATGATAAAATTTCAAAAAAATAAGAATTGATGATTATTTTCATAATGTCACCTCTCAACATGAACAAGATCAACAACCACAAACACCAGAAAATCAAGTAGTTGTGTTTTAATAAATACTATGTCCTCTTACTTTTCAGATGTATTTACAGACTGGAACAGCTAGAGAAACATCTCCACCATTATAATGATGACAACTTTGATGAATTCATTGTATAATGCCATCTCCCTCAATTCTTCCATTAATGAAGAAGAATTTATAAAGTCAGAAAAGAATACTTACTATCTTTCTTACTTCACTAGTCCTTTTCAAGTGGCACTTGAATGAACATTTAATACAAGTAGGTGTTTTTAATGCACCATTGATATGATTCCTATCTTTTCAAACAGTGAATTGTAAACAATGTTGACATTTCTGAGATATTTTTTAAGTATCATTCAGTAGTGATTAAAAAATGTAAATCCATGGTGGATGCCTGTTAGTATCATATTTTAATATTTGATAGTGAATGTATTGATTAAGCCTTTCTCTTTTTTACAAGGCTCTAAGTCATGTGTCTGTTTTTCGGGAAGGCGGCCTCTGTGGATTGTATAAATACTTTGATGATAAATTGTGGAAAGAACTTTTTGTCGAGTTTCAGAAACTGTGTCCATATTTACCAATCCCAGATAAGATTTATGATTTGTTTACAAACATTATTAAGGTAATGCATTGAACTTTTCTATTTCTTTCGAGAAGGTAGTTCTGATCATGTGAATATATTAATATTTTCATATACAAAATTATAGAGAACAACAAAAGATTATGAGGATTACAACTGAAGAAGAAAGAATCATGGTGTAAATCTTCAAGGACTTGTATGTTTTGTGAACTGTAATAAAAAATTTCTTTTTTAAAATTTTTAAAATGAACTCATTCTTTCTTTGTTACAGGGTTGATAATGAACAGTCCTCGCTTACAAGAAATAATTACATAAAGGATACCCACATTGTTCAAAAAATCACTCCAATAATAATAAAACCTTTTTAAAAAATAATAGAAAAATTATCTTTGAAGGGTATGTGCCAATAAATATTATTATATATACAGTATTCTGTTTTATTTACAGTGCAAACAAAATGTTAACTTCATGCAATTTCTCATGATATTTCTCATGCTTTGGTTATGAAACCAGATTTCACTATCAAAACAACAAGTTCTAAGCAACATATTGAGTTGCTCATTGGCAAGGTAAACCTACCAAAAAAGAAAGATGTACTTATTTTAGAAGATCTTGTTATGTTTGGAAAAATGATGAAGTGCACTTTAGACAAATCACCTCAGATGGTGTTGATGATCTGGTTATATGTGGCTTGCAAATAATTGATGAGTGAAAGAATGATCCTCTTTGGTAAATTACCTTTTGTTTCAGAATTCTTGGGAAGAGCCTATTTGATGGGTCTTCGTATGATGGAATTTACCGTGTGATTTTAATTGGAGAATTTGAGCTCCCAAGGAGTTCCACGTCATGTTTTGAAGTGTTATCCAATCCTGAACACAATTCGGGTAAGTAAACGATAAACAGTGAATTTCATATACATTTTCATTGTTATTAATCTTGATGTACTTTTCTAGGTTATGGTAACAAATATCTCACAAATATGGATTGCGTTTTTGATAGAGAACACGAAATAAAAGATGAAAGTAATGTTTACTATCATTATCCAAAACATCGGAGTTTTATATTGACTAATTTTATAATATTATGTAATTGAAGAGATTCATTTGTTAATGGCACATATTATAATAAATTAATGGTGTGCCCACAATTCGGGCTTTGAATTTAACTTTCATATATGAATTTTTTTTGTTGCGGAGTCACATGATCTTTATCGAGGATTTCCTGTTACTTTAGCGAATAATTAATCATAAACATTAATAATTTTATAGAGGATTTATACTGAACATTTTGAAAAGAAATTTGTAAAAAAATTCTTTACTTAAAGTTAAACATTCGAAATTTTATTTAAGATATATATAAATATTTACCAATTTTTCACTTTGAGAAGTCACGTTGCGCGATTTTGTATTAAATAAAAAAGCTTAGCTCACAGCTTATCGTATATCGATCTATGCAGACACAGTCATGGATGCACATGCACGGCCCCAGACATTAAATATATATATTGAAGAACAATTGAAGAAAGAAAACAGAGAAAAATTACCAATGACCAGATATTGGAAACCAATAGAAAATTAAATTTCTATTAAGCACAAACTTTAAAATGTTACAAGGTGAACAGCTATGAAAATTTATCGTAAAAGACCAATATGAAATCATTGCTACAATAGCTAGCTTCTTACCAGGTCCTAAGATCGGAATGCCACTTGAACAAGTTCTTTGTAGGAAAAAAATTAGTTAGTATCCTTTATTACAAAAATATAAAAGTTAATGTATATATATTGGATCAAAAGGATATTCATTTCAAAAAAGTGAATTTACCGAATTATCACAATAATCAGATCTTCGGTAGAGTCTTTACCGTAGAGATCGTCATAAAAAGGGTTCGGAAATAAATTTAACCGATACTTCCATTTTTTAATTAAATACCTACCTAATTAAATCCCCTTAATTACCAAATGCTTAATAAATGATAATAAATGATAAATAAAAATTTTCTGGTCAATGAATCAAAGTAATCAATTGTAGAATAAACTTTTCCAAATTCGTTTGGTGCATAAATTTCGTTTACTATGAGTCATTTTGCATGATGTTTTTTTCCCTTAACGTTTCATCATTTAATTCATTCTCGTTTTTAAAATTAACGGAATTTTTTTTTTTTAATTCTTGACGAAAATGTAAACAATCACTAAATAACGATAATGATAAATGAAACTCAAGAGTAAAATAAAGTAAAATAATATATATGATTCTTTTGCTAAAAATAAGTCAATGATCATTTGTTTTAATATTTTTTTCCATAATAATTTTATGCGTATTGACGTGTTTTAATATCGGTAATTCCGATGTTTAACGACTTAGAATTTTTATTTATGTAGCTAAATTAAACATGAATAAAAAAGATATTCATCATTCCCAACAGAAATCTAATTTTTCTTGGCATTCACATTCATGTCAGGGTGCAATAATAATGAAGATGATGGTAATTGATTCAATTGATTCAAAATTAAAATATATTACCTATTTTAAGAATTTTAAGAATTTCTTCGTTGTATACATTATATATATTGTGTATACATTGTATATATTGTGTATATATTTTGTATATTTTGTATATATTTTGTATATTTTGTATATTTGTGTATATTTTGTGTATATTGTATATATATTAGATATCTATTTTACATATTATATCTATATTTATATATATATATATATTTATTTATGTATTCTAAAATGATCAATTCAGCTTTATTAGTAATAAGGTTATTAAAGATAAAAGTACTAACAAAAAAAAAAAATAAATAAATACTAAAAATAACTTTTTTTTTATTTATTATCCAGTGTAAATCTAACAACAAATATCCGAAATAATTTGCAAGTTGAAAAAAAAAAAACTTAACTATAAAAAATTTTTTACAAAGAATATTCGATTAAAATGGAAGCCTTTGAAAGAAAAAAAAAACCTGATAAACTGTAAATAATAAACAGAACATAATTTATTTGATTTATTTATATTGATGATAATAATATTATTACTTTATGACCATTGGAGTTTTTCCGAACAAAAACGTAATGCCAATACGTATGCCAAATACGTATGCCAAATACGTAATATAACTATGTAATGGGGAAAAATATTTTATAATTTGTCATGTGAGTTTATATTAATACCATATATTGATATATATTGATGTGAGATATGATATGGGACATCTGGGAGGAGACAGAGGAGGAGGAGGAGGGGGAGGGATGTATGAAAATAATATAAATAATATATCGATTTGACGTTAGAAAAGTGTCACGACTGTCACAAAACGACCGTCACAAATATCAATGAATTTTATGAATGTTATGAATTTTTTGGTTGAAAAAAAAAAAAACAAATATAATATTGTATTAAAATATTTGTTATATACAAGTACAGTATACTGTATATTTCTCCATTCGGTGCGTGATGATACCGATAAAATAAAAGATTATACTTGTCAGTGTAATTTTTATCCGATTTTTGTATTTTTTTATCAGATTTTTTTTTCTTTTTTGCGTTAAAGAAAGAAACCAAATAAAAAACAATTGTGATACAGGGTTCTATACAATTTCCTTTGAAACCTTGTTATCTTAATTAGAACTAAAATTAGAATTAAAATTAAAATTAAAATTAAAATTAAAATTAATTTTTTTTTCTATCTTTAAAGAATTAGAAGAAAAGAATTGAAATTGAAATCCCTATAGAATTTATAAATAAATAATTATGTAATTTTATTTTATAATATAGAATAATAAATTTAATTATTTTCTTGTGAATATATATTTTTAAAGTTTTCAGGAAATGTCCGATATCTTTTTTGTCAGCTGAGAACCTTATTATCATTTTATTATATTAATTATTAATATCTTATTATTATTATTATTATTATTATTATTATTATTTTATTTTTTATTTTTACTTTTATTATTATTATTATTATTATTATTATACCGTTATATTATTGCGCTGTACATTATTATGATCATTGTTTCCAATGTTCCAAAATACAATATTCCAGATATTTAATAAATATAATTAGTCAATTTTAACTTTTTTTGGATTATAAATCTACATTAAGATAAGATAACAACAGAAAACAGCAACATATCAAATAAATAAAATGGTTGGTGCGAAAAGTCAAATGTCGCATGTCGTAAAAAAAAAAAAAGTGAGAAAGCGGGAATGTGAATGAATTATGTAGTTAATGAGAGTGCATTTTCACAGGCACACAGAAAGTACACAAAAAGCACTTGTTATATATATATATAAAATATTGATATATAATAGGAACAATTTTTAACTACGCAAACTACGCAAAATCACAAATTACACGAATTACACAAAATTATACATCTCACATAAATTACACAAGTTACAAGTTACACATATTACACTAATTACAAAAGTTATACAAATTTGGACTACTAAATCAACTTATGTAACGATAGATTCACCAAAGAATTACTAGAATTGTTAATTGAGAATTGTTGAACGAACGAAGAATAAATTGTTGTACGAGAGTGGTAAGAAGGGGAGAGAGATAAAGATAAAAGGAAAGAGATAAAACGATACATTAACCATAATAATAATATTGTTATTAAATGCAGGCTATAGCTTGAAATCACAATGACAACATTACAACATTAAGCAGCTGATAAATTATGTTTATGGTATATGTTAAATTATTGTTTTTTGAATGTCTATTATAGTTCTATCGGAATCTTTACTCCTATATACTGAATTCTAGATTCCATTAATTTTTTTTTTTTATTATGGTCTATCTAATCTTTTTTAATTTATTTAATCTAATATAATTTATAATTTATAATTTATAATTTATAATAAACAATTTTTTTTTTTTTTATAATTTTTTTTTTATTATGGTCTATCTAATCTTTTTTAATTTATTGAATCTAATATAATTTATAATTTTTAATTTATAATAAACAATTTTTTTTTTTTTATAATTTTTTTTTTATTATGGTCTATCTAATCTTTTTTAATTTATTGAATCTAATATAATTTATAATTTATAATTTATAATTTATAATAAACAATTTTTTTTTTTTTTATAATTTTATTTTTATCTAAACAGTAAAGTAACGCCAAGGGTCGATTGATATGTTCGATTGCTTTTTTTTGCGATTACCTGTACATGATGCATTCATTCAAATCAGTATCTTGATGTAATTTTACCGTATAGATATATTTTTATAAATAATTTTTCAAAAAAAAAAATCTTTTGCTCTCAATCTTTTACAATTTATTCAAGATATGTATAAATAAGTATAAATAATTATATCAATAATATCAAATCAATAATATAAATAAAAACTTGGGGTATGACATTTATCCAAAAATAGTAAACGATGAATGAAAAAATATTTTAATAGGGACGATCAAACGAGAAAGAATATCAGAGAATCTGTTATCTTACGGCTAATACACATATACTAATTGGGGGATTATTTGGGGGTTGGTAAAATTATATTCAAAAAATAAATATATGATATATTCAAATAATATATAATATATTTATGTGTGTTGTTTTATAATAAACACTGTGTAAATAATTCGATTCGTCAAAATTTACTATCACAACAAATTATGTCACGATTGCAAAATTCAACAAATTCAAATTACAAATTACAAAATAATCACCCAAACACAAAAAAAAATCGAAAAAAAAATTTTTGGATGGAAAAATTATTTATTTATTATTGTTGTTATTTCGAGAAATGGGGAATTGACATAATTAAACCAATCAAATAAAAATAAAAATAAAAAAAAACTTGGATAAATAAATAAAAAATTTAATTATTATTGTTAAAACGGAATATCCGTATATCCGTCATATCCGTCATTAATTAAATTAATTAATTGATATTTATGATAATATTTACTATAGCATTTTTTTTATAATAAGCATACATATATATATATATATATATATTATTCATATTATTAATGTATTTCTCTCATTCTTTCAATGTGTAAATAATAAATATGGTTGATAATAAGAAATTTAAAATTAATTTATCAATGACAGCGATAGTCCGATAGCAGACATAGTCAATTAGTCAATTGACTAAATCTAACTTCTCATAGTATGAGAAATACATCAAACTTGAACATGCGTGTATGTGTATGATGATTCTGTGCTGTCATTTGATAATTTTATTATTATTATTATTATTACTATTATTATTATTATTATTATTATTATTATTATTATTATTATTATATGTATATATATATATATATTTTTTGTTTTTAGGGGTGGGAGAAGTTAGATGTTCTAGATAGCATAGATAGAATTTCTATAATTTTCTATGCAGCAAAATAAGTTCTTGTTAACCACATTTGACAAATTAGCATACATTAAAAAATAGGTGATATAAATGACAAATTTAATTAAATCTCATAGACGTGTTCCAAATTAAGAGGATTTTTGGAATTTAAGGAATTTTCTATGTCGTCAAATTTAAATCATGTCTAAATAAATGCTTCAGGTTAATAAGCTGGTTAAATAATAATAATAATTGATGATTAATACAAAAAAAAAAGACGCTCCTTTCAATTCCTCTCCCACGAGGGTCAAACCCTAATTTATAAATAGAAGATAACGCAGGAGATAACTAACAAAGATATCCGATAACGAAAAAAAAAAAAGATAGATAACCCATACAAATTTACAAATACATATACAAATACATGTACAAAATACGCATCCCTGAGAAACGCAACCCCATCAAATGTACAAAATTTTTAGTAAGACAAAGACGCACCCACTTTCAAAAAATTAATTAATTATTTAATAATATAAACAAAGACGCACCATCAGAACGACCACACAACATGACCACTCATTCAACGAACCATTCAAATACTCGTATCACACATAACAATCAAAATACCAAATCCCGAAAAGTGCAATGACTGACTGGTTATCTAAGGTGCGTCAAAAAGTCAACCATCCATCATCGTTAATTACTACAATTATCATTGACCGCAGTGAGGAAAACTTTTATGGAAAAAATTGACAATCGTAATTGGTTAATTGGTGCGCTGTATATGTACGTAAATATAGTGGTTGTGCATTTAGTTTATATTTGAGTTTAACGATTGTATGCTACTTCTATTATTACTTGATATATATTATTATTATTATAATTATTATTACTTAACTTTGTAACTTATTTAACTTATTATTGTGGGAAATTCAATTGATCTTTTTTTTGTTTCATTAAATGTTTCAAAATCGGAATTCAAATCCGGAGAGGAGAGACAAATAACCTAGACAATGTGATGATAAAATTGGTGATGAAATTAGTGATAAAATTTGGGATAAAACTTGGAATAAAATTTGGGATAAAATTTGGGATAAAATTTTAATTGGATTTTTTTAATCAGGAAATTGATATGATATTGATGTAAATTATATTGTTGTAAATTATTGTTGTCATAAATGTAAATTATATTATGTAAATTATATTGTTATGGTTGTTGATATTAAATAATTGTTGTGGTTATTAAAATCATTAATAATAAAAACGAAAGAATTTTTCCCTTTAAATTCTATGAAAATTTAATATATTCAAAAATTCAATTTAATAAGTTACTAAAAGTACAGTATTGTATAATTAATCTAAAAATGATCAATCTAATCTAAATACAATCAATAATTAAAAATTTTTTCCAAATATTAAAGAATCAATAAATCAGATACAATTTTTTTATTTTTTGAAAAAGATAATTTTGCTAATTTCGAAAAAGAAAAAAAATTTTAATTAGAAATAATGAGTCATCATTAGCAATATTACAACAAAAAAATATAATTATTTTAACGCATGATGAGCATATGCGAACGTTTTATATTATATATCAACAACGAATGGAAATAAACCCAAGATTTAGTTCGATATGAAAATCATAGAAATAAATTATATTTTGAAATAAAATTTTAAATTATGAAAACAAATTGAGTAAACAAATAATTAAAATCGCAATGAATTATTAAAATTACCAGATACAAGGAAATAAGACACAAGGCACACAAGAAAATTGATAAACACAAGAAATTAAGAAATTAAGAAATTAAAGTTTGAATAATAATTAATTATAATATAGATATAGGGAGGTGTATAATACTGTGTAGATATTGATATATATATGCTCTTTTAAAATACTTATTGTCTTGATTTCTTTTGATTGCTTGAAATGCATCAATTCTTTTTTGACTAATAATAATAATAATAATAATAAATATGGAATAAACGTGAATATATATATTGATCACTATAATAAAAATAAACTATAATAAAAGGCATGCATAATAATAAAAAAAAATATGATAAACTATAATAAAATCTAAAATTCTGAATCGGAGTTTTCAAAAGAATATGTCCCAGTTTGTGTCATTGTTTATTTTTTTCAGTTTTCTCTTAGAAGAAATTCCCTTTTATATATACCCAAATAAATCTTAGCGTTCTTCTTTATCACATTCGTTTTTATCTTATTATTATTTCTTAAATCTTTTATTATCTTGATTATTATTTCTTATTATATCTCTTCTACACTCACATCATCTATTGTGTATAAGTCGGAGATTAGATATTAAGGACAAGGCATTCTTGATATTTGAGAAAGATCTTTAAATGCTTAAATTGTTTTGATATTTTTTTTTTTTTAATTTGTATAAATTTATTTATTACAAATCAAATCATAATAATTAATAATATAACAATAAAATTAATAACAAGCTTAATAATACTATTAAAAGACCAAGGTCATATATAGTTAAATCTAGATTTGCTCCCTCAATTCTCTATTTCTTTCTTTTTCTTTCCATTTCACTTATTCATCTTTTTTCTTCATCTCTTTTTTTTTAAAGTTGTGTAACTTCCATTTTTTACACAAAAATAGGTATCGATTTTATCACCTTTAGTCACATCTTATATTTCACCATTATGTCTCACACCTTACTTTTCATATTGCATTTATAACGTATTTCAAGTGTATATTTTGTATTTTGTGTATATTTTTTACATATTTTATACATTTTATTATATTTTTATAATTTTGTTATATTTTATTATACTTTATTATATTTTATTATATTTTATTATATTTTATTTTATATTTTATTTATTTTATTATGCTATTGTGTCTTATTTTACTTCAAGTTAACTATATATATTTATTTATTATATGTTATTGTATGTTATGTGTGTTTAATTTAAAATTAAAATCAACTTTTGTAATTGTTGAATTTTTTATAAATATACGTTGTTTCAAAAAAAAAAAAAACTTTAACCACTTTTTGAAGTGCCCAAATCCAAAAAAAAATTATTCAAAAGTCTTCTTCTTTTTTTCTTTACGATATACCTACTTTCATAAGTTTATTATTATTGTCTTTTGATTTTTCGAAAACCAACTTACAAGTCTTTAATAACTGATAAAATATAAAAGTACGTCTATTTCGTTTTTTTTTTTTTTTT
>PQFF01000315.1:48589-68271 GCA_003547095.1 Diversispora epigaea | reverse complement strand
TTTTTTTTTTTTTTTTCGTTTGTTATTTTTTTCGCTATTCTTCATTTTCTTTTGGTTTGTTTATTATTTGAAATAACAATCAACAAATTAAAAATATTATTTTCGCAAATCAATACTTTCGTACCTTATTCATATTCTTTTCATACTCCTCTTTTTTCTTTACTCTTTTTCACTTCGCATTCCATTTCGTATATTTCTTACTCTTCTTTCGTATATCTTTTTTTGAATTCCACAAACTATTTAACCAATTTATTTAAATAATTTATTTATTATATTTACTATTAGAATTATTTATAATTTTATTGATTTTTTTTTTGTTTTACGTCTTTAGAATTAATCCCTCAAGTAATGCAGTCTCACTTTACTCAACCGACCACTGCTACTACTATTAATACTGCTGCCAATACATCTGAGATTATTAATTTCGACTTCGACATATACTCCCAAGATACAAATTCTTCAGATGTACTTGGGCATTTATCATATCCCCAAGAATTAATCCCTCAAGGTATTTTCCAAGAAGGATTTATTGATTCACCCTATAATTTATCCGATTCAAACGCATCGGCTAATTTTAATAATCATCATCAAATCTTACAAATCTCATCATCACCTGCAGAAAATTTTTGTTACACACCTTCAAACCAATCACCTTTATCAAATACTTCAAATACTTCGCCACAAATCGGCATTTCCAAAAACGAACAAGTTCCGTATCTCTTTTCTTTTTCTCCACAACCTCCTCAACCTTTGGTGGTTTCTGACTCAATAGATATAAATTCTCCTTTCGTAAGCCAGTTATTACTATCTCCCATATCAAATAATACCAACAACGTTCATCAAACTGTTGGTTTACAGTCTGGTCTAAGTGACCTACCTTTCAATATAAATACTCCGATAACTCCGGGTTTATTCCTTTCTCCAATCGTCTCGTTTGGCGACCCCGATCAGTGTTTCTCAAACGGTTCGTCTGTACCGAATACACCTTTCTTTGTTCCCCCTACTCCTACTTTCACTACACCACTAGTCAAAAACGATTTAGTTCTTTACGAGGACAAGGATTCGAATTTTTATAACTTATTTGACGATCGTGAAACGTTTACGAATTCCTTTTCGCTTCCTCAGCATCAACTAGGACAGAGTTATCCAACTTATATTACTAATAATAGTAATAATCCCAATAATTTCAGTAATATTGATATAAGTATGGAAGCAATTTCTCCCACCGAAAATAAAGTCGAAACCTCAATTGAAAATATTTCTAGAGTAATTTCTTCTCCCAACAGCAGTGGTCCAAGTTCCGGTTCCGTTTCTGCTTCTTCTTCCGCATCACCCTCTGCCGTTGAAGAATCCATTTCCATTTCTCATGTTGAAAATGAGAATGCTACCGAAGTTGTTAATAACGCTACTACTTCTAATGGTGGATCTCCTACGGTTTCCTCGCCGAACTCTCCGGTAACTACTCCTCATTTGGTTGCGATTCGACCTCGCCCACAAGAGGAGGAGAATGAGAGCCAAGATCCTCCTCGTAGAAGTAAAAGACAAAGAACCAGAAGTATGTCGGATAATGATGATGAAAACGATGAAGAAAATGAAGAGAAGAAGTATAACTGCCCTGATTGTGGACGTGGTTTTAATCGAAAATTTAATATGCAGACACACAGGCAAACACATGATCCAAATAGAGTCAAACCATTCGCTTGTGAGCATCCGAATTGCGGTTCAAGATTTACTCGAAAACATGACTTAAAACGACATATTAATGGTATTCATAAAGGCGAGAAAGTTCACGAATGTACATCTTGTCATAAACCATTTTCTCGAAAAGATGCTTGGAAGAGACATATCACTACATGCGGAAAGATGTAACTTATAAATATAATAAATAATGGGAGGTTTATAGTTTATATATAAATTATATTTACTACCCTGAAAAAAATTTAAAACACCTTTTTCACACTTTCGCAAGCAGCATCAGCAACGTATATAATTTTATCGAGAATAAATTTTTTTTTTTTTTTTAAAAAAAATGGACTATATTGTTTTTTTTTTTTTGGACAAAAAATTTTTGTTGTTGTTTTTTTTTTTTTTGCCATAAAGTGATATAATTAAAAATTTTTTTCTTGTTATGTAAATAATAAAAATTTTTTGTGATTTATACAAGACAAAGATAATATTCAAAATAGTAATTATAATATAATATAAAATTTTTTTAATCACCGTATGGCTTCAACTATTATTATAAAACTAAACTAAAGGAAAAAAAAAACAATATAGTCCATTTTTTTTTAAAAAAAATGGACTATATTGTTTTTTTTTTCCTTTAGTTTAGTTTTATAATAATAGTTGAAGCCATACGGTGATTAAAAAAATTTTATATTATATTATAATTACTATTTTGAATATTATCTTTGTCTTGTATAAATCACAAAAAATTTTTATTATTTACATAACAAGAAAAAAATTTTTAATTATATCACTTTATGGCAAAAAAAAAAAAAAACAACAACAAAAATTTTTTGTCCAAAGAAAAAAAAACAATTCTCGTATTAAAATTTTATCTCCGCTTCCCGGCCGTCGTGTTTGTAATCGCATCATTTCAAAATAAAAAAAAACAAAAGAAATGCGCGAACATCTAAAAGGCCGTATATACGGATTATATAGAAAGGCAGCAAATATATTTAAAGGCAATATCAAAATATATATATATACATGTATATTGTATATATGTAAATTTTGAATCCCTTTTTTTGCCTTGCTTGCTTTCCGTGTTATGGTTGTAAGAAAGTTGATTTTTTGATCTCTCACGAAAGAAATAACTTATATTATTATTTTTTTTTTAATTGCAAGTTCTTTTTTTTTTATTACAATTCCCCCTATTTCTTGATTACATTTTCTTGATACTGTTTTCTTAATGCGTTTCTTGATATATATATATATATATATATATATACATATTTTCCTTTTAAAAAAAAACAAAAAAAAAAATTAAAAAAGAAAATTTTTAAAAAAAAGAAATTTTAATGAAACATTTTTTTTTTGAAAAAAAAAAATATTAAGATAGAATAGTTTTTTTCTTTTACTTTATATATATATTTTTTTAAATATATAAATCTTTTTTTCTCGTCTTTTTTTTTTTATTTTTCCTCAATATTTTATTACATCCCCAAATAGTATACAAATATACAAATGATATTAATAGATCCTTAGAAAAGATTATGGCTTAAGAAATTATTTTTTTTCTCTTTCTTTGCTTAATAACCTTACCTTTGTTAGAATAAGATAATCAAGATAAATAAGAATAATTGGAATAATTTGGTGGGGTTTTTTACGAATTGAATTTTTTTTTTTTTTGTGTTCAAAAAAAAGATGATGTTAAGATGAAAAATGTAGTTGGTGAAAATTAATGTAGTAGTAGAGATAATGATGGTGTATAACAGTAATAGTAGTAAGAGGTTTAAAAGTTTGAAGAAATTTATTAAGGAAAGATTTATTTTTTTTCTCTGAAGAAAAATCATTTTTTCTTATGTATATAATAAAAAACATCATCAATTTTTTTTTTTTTACTCAATAAAAAAGTTATTATGATTGACTTATACATATCTTTTTAATTAAATGAAATTACGTATTTAAATTATTTAAATGATTTGAAATTATTTGTAAACATTGCGAACTAGAGATGAAATCTCAAAAATTTCATTTCCCCATTTATTTTTGTAGAAGTTTACCATTTAGAATAAAGTAAAAACTTTTATGCTTTCGTCCTTCTTCGAATATATTCATACATACGTGAAACATTAAGGAATTCCCGTCATGCTGCGGACTGCGGACTGCGGGAAAGAAGTTACGCGTTTTTCGAGGTGGTGTTTTTTTTGGTGCGAAAAGTAATTGTTTTCTTTAGGAGACGATGATGATCATCCTTAACAGTTATGTAGTACAAGCTATGACGACGTGCGTGTTGATGGGGGGACGTGCTGTAGAACATTTTTTGACAGATGTAGAAGTTAAACAAATTACAATAATCGATCGAAGAAGAAATTACCAAAATTGACCAGATATTTTATTTCACTTATTTATATAATGTAATAAAAATAAAAATAAAATCCTTCTCTTCGAAAGTTAAGCTACACTCCCGTGACAATTAAGTATTATATTAGCGAATTAAATTTTTCTAATTTTTTTTTTTGTAACTTTAAATATAAATATATATATAATAATAATTTTGAGTATAATGAATCCACCAACTTTACCTACCGAAGAAGTTATTCCGTTGATAGTAAGGTTAGCTACAATATATTTTACAAATTAGAAAGATGAAATTATTTCTTTAGTATACTTTATAGGAATTAGGTTCGTGTTTAGAAAGGTGTTATTATGTATTTTGATTTTAATTTGTAAAAATCATATTGTAAAATAAAAAAGAATATACTCTAAATAAAAAAAAAAATAAATTTATTTTATATATTAATACTTATGAAATTTGTATCTATTTTTTTTTCTTGGTGAATAGTGATTATTTATTACTGGATCTAAATATGATCAAATATATTTATTTATTTATTTGTTAATAAATCGAATGCTTTGTATAAATAAAAATTCATATTAAAAAGTTCAAAAAATAAAATTATCATCTATATATTCTATGATATGTTTATTATAGTCAATTATGTGAATACGGATATACTCAATTGGCTTCAGTAGTTGCAGAACAAACGGATACTCCTGTGGATTTAACACCTAGTTCAAAATTATCGGAATTACTTTATATCGCAAAGGAACAAGGTTTTTTTTTTTTAATCTCAGACGAGAACCATTATTATTATTATTATTATTATTATTATTATTATTATTATTATTATTATTATTATTATTATTATTATTATTATTGATTAATTTTGAATTATTAGATGAATGCGACGAAATGCAACCATGCGAAATTCCTGATGAGGATCCTGATTCTGATGAAAGTAGTAGTCCAGGAGAAGATGGGGTTTATCATTCAAAATATTTGACTCATGTTGATCCAGAAACTAGAAATGGTAAAATTTTTGTTCTTTAGGATTATTCTTGAGAAATCTTTAATCAATATTTATTATATATATCAATTCTTATATATCAATTCTTATATATCAATTATATTTTATGTAGTTCCTAAACCTGCCCCTAATTATTCTACATGGTATATGACTACTCATCGAGCTGCCTCGACTTGTGCAATATTTAGTGGTGATGGTATGAATACATATGCATATAATATATTTATTGCTCAAAATTTAAATCAAATTGTGATAATCTTAATGTGTCAAAAAATCTAGGAAAGTATGCTGCCACCGGATCAGCCGATGCTTCTTTAAAAGTTCTTGATACAAGTAAAATGAATAGCCGTTCAGATGAAGATAGACCTGTTATACGGACTTTATACGATCATTTGGCAGTAAGAATTTAAATAATCTTTATATTTAATGTTGTTGTTAATCTTGTAATTTTTATAGGTAACAATTAGATTTCAATATATATAATAGGGAGTAAACGATTTATCATTTCATCCAAATGGTCTCGTTCTTGCTTCATGTTCAGATGATCAAAGTATCAAATTATTTGATTTGTCAAAACCCGGAGTCAAGAGATCATTTAGATATTTGCAAGTTAATTTATATATTTATATTACAAATTTACATATTTATATTACAAATTTACATATTTATATTACAAATTTACATATAATTTTGTTCAAAAAAAAAAAAAAATTGAGTCAATTGGAACCACAACAATTACAACTTATAAATTTTATATATATATATATAGGATACGCACATCGTAAGATCTATAGCATTTCATCCATCAGGAGATTATATATTAGCAGGTTTTTTTTTGGTAGAAACGTTTGCTTATCAAAAAAGTTTCTTTCATGAGTTATTATTATTAAATCAAGTTCATCTTCTTCTATGCACATATTAAAGGAACTGATCATGAATCAGTGAGAGCCTATGATGTAAAAAATTTTCAGTGTTTTACAGCTTCCACTGTACCAGGTGATCAACACAAAGGCGGAATAACAAAAGTAAAGATATTTATTTTAAATTAATTTCAATAAAGAAGAATTTTATGAAATTATTTAAAATTATTCAAATTGTTTCAAATTATTTTAAATTATTTCAAATTATTAGGTTCGATATTCTACTAATGGATCTCAATTTGCTACTTCATCAATGGATGGTAGCATAAAAATTTGGGATGCAATGAATGGTCGATGTATAACGACTATCGAAAATGCTCACGATGGTGTTCCTGTTTCCAGTGTAAAGTTTTCAAAAACTGGAAAATATGTTCTTTCCGGTGGAAGAGATTCTATAGCTAGATTATGGGAATCCATTAGTGGAAGAATGGTTTTACAATATGAAGGTGCCGCGCATAAGGTGAATATATTACACTTGTATTGTATTAGACACGTATAATATAATATAATATGTATAATATGTATAATATAATATGTATAATATGTATAATATAATATGTATAATATGTATAGTATGTATTTGATTACTAATATTCTTTAATAATTTCGATTAACCATAATTAGGATAATACACTACAAACAACTTTTACTTATAATGAAGATTATGTTCTTAGTAGCGATGAAGTACACAATACTGTTGTATGTTGGGATTCACGTACTGGGAAATGTCTTAAACGTTGGGGTGGTAAGTTTTCTTTAATAAAATTCACAATTTCGAACTTCATATGATGACTTTCACCAAATGAATTCATCATTTTTTATGAAATTCATTTAAATCTTTCGTAGGACATGCCAGCACTATTAGATGTATTGCTGCATCACCAACAGAACCCGGATTTATTAGCTGCAGGTATTTTCTTTTATTATTAATTGTATCAATTGTATATATATATATTTTTTTTTTAATTATTTATTTATACTCGATTTTTATTGTTTGAATTTTTACAAAGTGACGATTTTCGCGTTAGGTAATTATTTCTTTCAATATTTGATATTATAATTAATTATGAATTATTATTAAGATTGTATTTCACTTCCACATTTATTATAGGTATTGGAATTTAGATTAAAAAAAAAAACATTAAAATGGTAATTTAAAATTTGTAAAAGTTAAAATAATTCTTATCGAATTTACTGTAATTTAAACATTATATTTATGGTCGACTTTCTTTTTTTTTAAAAAAAAAGAAGCCATTTACAACTTTATTGCAAATTTTTTTGGGATAAAGACTAATAATAAAAATATTTTGATTTTTTTAACATATTTGATTGTACATGTACATGATGTAATAATTTGTAATAATTGGATTTGTTTTAATTTTTTAATCCTCTGCAATTGAAATTAATATATTAAAAAATTTGGATGAAATAATTGGAATGATATCACCAAAAGGGAGAGCGGTAAAATATAACTCACGAATCTGTTGCGCGATTAAATGATTTAACATATATCGAATTTGTGTGTATCATGCGCTTGTATAAAATAATCATTTTTTTTAGAGTTTTGTTTTTTTTTTGTCGCATTGGACGTTTTCGCGTACTAAAAAAATATTTATAATAAAATTGATATTTGACAAATTTTTTCTCGACAAAAAAAACCAAAATCCTTGAATTTTATTATCATTTAAAATATTTTATAAACTTATTGATAAATATATGACAAAAAATGTCTCAATATCAACCTGCGCCTATTTCAGATTCGTGGGTCTAAAATAAAAATTACCCCTAAAGGGAATTTTTTTGGAGATGGTATCACGAAGACTTTTCCTTTTCACCTAGATGTTGATTAGGTATTACATTTACGTGTGGTGGGCATATGAATTTTTTTTTTAATCATATTTTGATCCCTTTTTTTGCCCATAAAAGGTCTACTTTTTTCTAAAAAATAAATTCAAAGATTTTCTTTCCTTAATATATTTCTCACGGATCCTGTCTTGTTTGTAACAAGTCAATAAGTGCACAATGAACATACAATGAAACATAAAATGATACTACTAATAATAGATCAATCGATCAAATTCATGAATGTATAGAATTTGGAAATTTATATTAGGATTGCAAAACACATATTAAGGACCTTTTCCAAAGAAATAAAGATACTATTTGAGCATATTACTTAACACTAATAATATCCTTTCATACATGAGATTTAGCGAAGTCACATCTGTGATCCCGATGTGACTTCTCCGAAACAAGAATTGTGGAACCAGTATATATCTATTCTTCATAGTTTCGAAAGATGGTACATGTAGTTGTTTTTCTATTGAATGTTTTTATAAATAAAAGTTACTCTACTAAGAGAATTAAGATTGTAAAACCAAGTGAACTTTACACTTTGTATTGTTGCATGTAAATTTTGACTATTTCTTTATCAAAATTCTTTAATATAAGCAAGAAATATATATATGTGACGTCATTTCTGTCATTTCTCTACGGAGATACTCAACCCGAGGAATACAAAATTTGTATAATAATAATAGTCATAATAATAATAATAATAATAATAATAATAATAAAGGTCTCTTTTTTATTTTCAAGGGTTGTCTTGAAGTTTATTCCCCGCAATATTGTTATTATTATTAAGTATAATATTTCCCGAAAACGAATAAAAATGGCCACCACGACCAATATTCCTGACTCTAACCTAATAAACACTGTCACTACTGATGTTACTACTACTACCACCACTACTACCCAATTTACTATACCACCTGCACCGTAATTATTTAATTCAATATTCCTTTCTTTAATGCCTGTTCAAATTAGTTCAAAATATTTATTTTATTCCCCTATTTATAGATCTCCAAATGTTCGTTTCGCTTCTCTAAGACATTGGTTTATGCGTTCTGATCGAACCTTTGAAGCGTCCGAAGCTCGTCTTTTAAGTAGACTTCGATTCTTCATATTAGGAGAAAAGACTGTTGCTTCCGAATTGAAAACCACTGCTCGAGTTGGATTAGTTGATTTAGATGGTGATGGTATAAGGAAAATAAATACTTTGGTTATTGATCAAGAATTTAATGAGTCAACCGCAGTAACTCAGGAAAAAAAAAACCTTGTAATGTGTCATGGATTTGGTGGTGGACTTGGTTTCTTTTATCGAAATTATCATAGACTTAGTCTTGTGGAAGGATGGAGAATATATTCAATTGATTGGCTTGGAATGGGTAGAAGTACACGCAACAAGTTAAGCTTTATACTTTATATTGATTTTTATCAAATTTGATCAGCCTTATGTCTTTATTTTATTTTATTTTATTTCATTTTATTTTATTTTTATATAGATTTAAAATAAAAGGGAAAACCATTGAAGAAACCGTCGATGAAGCTGAAAATTTCTTTGTGGTATGTTAATATTTAAAGTCATCAAATTATGTTCAAATTATATTCAACTAATTATAATTTATCTTTATTGAATTTAGGATTCACTTGAAAAATGGCGTCAGGTACAAAAAATTGAGAAAATGACGTTACTTGGTCACTCATTAGGAGGTTATTTTGCGGCAGTATACGCATTAAAGTACCCTCAACACGTAGAAAGGTTAATTATGGTATCACCTGTTGGAATTCCTCCAAGTCCATACGAAGACCTTAAAAATATTAAAGATAGTGTAAATAGACGTGCATTGCCTTTATGGTTAATAAAATTATGGGATGCGAATATTACACCACAATCATTTATGAGATGGACTGGACCATTTGGACCATCGTTAGTTTCACAATATACATCTCGTCGGTTTGCTAATCTTGATGAACAAGATCGAATTGATTTGCACGATTATCTTTATCACGTTTCTGCAGCACCCGGTAGTGGAGAATATGCTTTATCGAGAATTCTTGCGCCAGGAGCTTATGCGCGAAAGCCATTGATGTATAGATTGGAAGGGATAAAAATGCCGACAACTTTTATATGTAAATATTATTGGATTATATATATATATATATATATGTACTTGATATTTTATTTTATTTTTGGTTAAAGCCAAAAGATATTTTAATCATTCTAATCAATAATTTATTATTTTTAAATAAAAGATGGAGAGGAAGATTGGATGGATTATCGAGAAGCTATAAAAGTCTCTACTAGGATGAATGTGCCAATAAAAATAATTCAAATTCCTCATTCAGGTCATCATTTATACATTGATAACCCCGAAGAATTCGACAAAGCTGTGATTAATGAGATGGTAGAAGTTTCGGATATTGATATTAATTGATGGGATTATTTTAAATATTATCATTTTTATTTTATTTTTTTAATATTGCATAGTGCATAACATTTTCTAATATTATTAGCTGGATCTTTTTAATTACATGTGCCAATATAGATTGTAAATGTAAATTTAATTATTGACTATTTATTTTAATGCAGATTTATTCTAAATATAATTTCTTTTATAATTAATAAATTAATAAAATTAATTTAAGTTCAATATTTGTTGTACAAGATCTTTTACGAGATCTGTTACTGATTCGGATTTATAATAAAAATTTATAGCCACCTAAAAAAAATTTTGTTTAAAAAAAAAATGGACGATACTATGTCAGAATGTGTGATCATGGATCAAGAAAAACGGATTCATGTTCATGGTCTTGAGTATCAATCAACACCAAACACAAATCTACATAAAAATAAACCGGTTTCTGAAACAGTAACGGAAAATCTAAATGCATTATCACAACATATAACACCAATGCAAAAAATGGTTGCCGCCTGTTTTGGGGCTTTGTTGACTTCTCTCTTTAGTAAATTTTTTTTTTTTACACTCTATATTAAAAAGAATCGATACTTTATATTCAAAGATCTATACTCAAAAGATCTACTTATTACAATAAAAAAAATTCAATTTATATCAAATTACAGCAACACCATTTGATGTCGTTAAAACTCGGCTTCAATCCCAAAGTCTTTATAAAAGTTATTCGCCCTCAGTCACACCATGTCATGGAATATTCTTTTCACCACAAAATAAGCATCGAGAATTTTATTGTCGAATTGATCCACACGTACCGAACCGAACCTCCGCGTTTAGTTGTGCTGCAACAATAAATCCCACTCAGTTTGCAGCCAAAAATCAATTTAATGAACTTAATGGATCATTGGTAATAAAATGTTTTCAAAATATTTAGAAATTCATTAAACACAAAAAATATTATTTAATACTATTTAATAATAATGATATAGGATGGCGTCGTTAAAATTGTTCGTAACGAAGGAGTCACATCATTATGGAGAGGACTTTCACCAGCACTGTTAGTTTAAAATTTTTTATTTTCAGGTTGAATCGTTTGATATAATTATATACTGATTTAAATTAATTGTACAAAATTTAGTATAATGTCTGTTCCAGTAACAGTAATATATTTTGTAGGTTATGATCATTTAAGAGATGCATTATGGAAACATTGGAAAGGAAAATATTCAGAGACATATTCACCTTTATTGGCCGGAGCTATAGCGAGAAGTATATATTGAATGAAATTTTTATTTATTTATATATATATATATATATTTATTTATTTTTCATTTTTTTTTTTATTTATGATTATTTTTAAATTTTGTGATTTTTATAGCACTCGCCGTAACTTCGGTATCCCCATTAGAATTATTTCGAACCAGAATGCAAGGACCTGAAGGTGCTGGTGGTTTAAAGGGTGTAATGAATGGTGTCCGGAAAATGGTTAAATTAAATGGGGTATCATCTTTATGGCGTGGTTTGGAACCTACACTTTTACGTGACGTACCTTTTTCAGGTATATTTTATGTCTTTTTTTTTTAAATGGGATTTTCTTTTTTTTAATAATTGAATTGAATTGAATTAAATTAAATTAAATTATATATTAATTGAAAGAGAAAATTATTTTTAGCCATTTATTGGACTGGTTATGAAATAATGAAAAGAAACTTGGGAAATTATTTACGAAAAAACAATCTTGAAGGAACTGTGAATAACTTTGAAATAGCTTTCATATGTGGTGCTACATCCGGAATGGTAAAATTTGAATAAAACATTCTATTGTAATTAATTTAATAATGATTTGATGATAATTTAATAATAATCATAATAGGTCGCTGCCGTAGTAACTACTCCTTTTGATGTTGCAAAAACTGTTCGACAGGTTACAGGTAATAAAAAAAAAATTGTATAAGATACTAACTTTTTTTTTTTACATATCTGAATTAAATTTATTGAAATTTTAATTATTATTATTAAAGTAGTTGAAAAACCCAGTATGATCAAAATTATGAAAACAATACTTCAAAAAGAAGGATATCGAGGCTTATTCAAAGGTACATTTTTTATTATTTGTATTCTTTTTTCTTTTGACTTTAAAATAATCATTATTAACCAAATAATAATTATATAAATTATAATTGTATGTATTTTAATGTATTTAGGTGGGTCATTGCGAACAATTAAAGTCGCTGTAAGTTGTGCTCTCATGATATCAACATATGAGTCACTATCAACATTAGCCTCCAAGATTAATTGATCAATTACAAGATTTGAACTTTTGTAAATAAAAAAATTTTTTTTTTTTTTTGAATTTTTTTTTAAAAATTTGTTTGGAATGAAAATAATAAAAAACGTGAAGGACTTCCTTTAATTGCTAAATTAATTTTATTATATGATATTATAAATTGAAAATACTAGAAATATAAAAATATCAAAAAAAAGTAAATAAAGTTTGTTTGAAGTACTCTTAAGCATTAAATAATACATAATAATACATATTAAGTACTTATACCATTTCTCAAATAAGTTCCAAGGCATTAAAGGTATTTAATTAGATTTCAAATGAAAGATTTTAAGTTATTCAACTATTTAAGCTAATAATAAAATAAAGTAAATAAATATTTATCAAATTTTAAATGTTTATTTCTTTAAAAAAAAAATAAGGTTACATTGAACAAGTTGGATATATGCTTGAAACAAAATTAGTTCAATTCATTTTTATTAATTAAATAAAAACAATTATTTTTCACTAAATTAAATCTTTGATTAAACAAATAATTTAAACATTAATTGAATAAATTATTTGAAATATAATAGCTAAAATTCTTTCTTTCTCTCGAGTATTTCTTTCCTTTTATAGATGATTTTAATTAAATAATAATTACTCTATATTAAAAAGATATTATAATTAATTGAAGAAAGTCCACTTTAATCTAATCGTATTTCAACTATAAACCATTCTCCAAGAATCTATTGAAAACTTTATATTACTAGCTAATGTCTATTAAATACCTAATGTAAGATTATATTCTAGATTCACATTAATCACCTTCATAGAAAATAAAAAAAAAACAACTACATATAATAAAAGGAAATTTCCTATTAACAAATTAATAATATGAGAATCTCAAAAACCTGTGATCGACATAAATTTTTTGATGGTGACACGGATCATTCATTAAATAATGTTGGCCTGGTTACGTAAGTGTGTTTCTAGATTGTCTCTTTATTACAAACGCGCATTAATTGAGATTAATCGAGATGGAAACGAATATAATTCCACGAAAAGGAGGGTTCAATTTCGATAATTATAAGAGGTAAGTATTGATTCAATAAAAAGTTATTTAGTTGAATTATAACTTATAATTTATATATATTTATATATATATGTTGTTATCAAAAAAAAGAAACCTTTTTCTTGAGCAAAAAGGTCTTACTTTGCCCAAAGTTACTAAAACCGGAACTACAATTGTTGGAGCTCTTTTCAAGGTTTAATCTTGATTTTTTTATTTTTTAAAAATTTTCAGAATAACGAAATACTTGGTCAATCATAATAATGACTTTAATTCTAAAATATATATATAAATAATTATTTTGATAATAGGATGGGGTTGTTTTAGGTGCAGATACTAGAGCAACCGGAGGATCAATCGTGCAGGATAAAGATATTATAAAAATCAGTTACATTGCCCCAAATATATACTGTTGTGGAGCAGGTACGGCTGCCGATACATTGTTCACAACCGCTTTAATTAGTTCACAATTAGAATTGCATCGATTAACTACCGGAAGACAATCTCGATTTAATTCTGCCGAAACAATGCTTAAGCAGTTGCTTTTTAGGTTAGCATTATAATATTCTAAGTAAAATATTCTAAACAATAATATTCTCGATTATTTGATTATGATTAATTGGAAATTATAATAATAATTAATATTAATTAACATAGACATCAAGGCCATATCGGTGCAGCATTAATACTTGGTGGTTATGATATAAATGGACCGGTCTTGGCTCATATATATCCTCACGGAAGTTCGGAACATCACCCCTATATAACTATGGGTAGTGGTTCCTTAGCAGCAGTTTCTGTTCTTGAAACCAGGTGGACAAAGAATCTTGAGGTTTGATTCTTTCTTTCTTTTTTTATCACAGATTAACATATAATTTATTTATTTATTTATTTATTTATTTATTTTTGTATTCATAATAGCGTCAAGATGCCATTGATATGGTCAAAGATGCCGTCGAAGCTGGTATCTTCAATGATCTTGGCTCTGGATCTAATGTTAATTTGGTTGTGATTGAGAAAAATAAAACAGAATCTTTGAGAGAATATTCTAAACCTACTCCACATCATCCAAAAAATTGTGACTATAAGTATAAACGGGGAACTACAGGTACTTTATTGTCATATTAATAATTTTTAAATCTTTTTCTTTTTAAAAAAAAAATTTTTTTATTAAAATATATTCTTTTTTATTTTATTTTTTAGCTATTCTTAAGGAGTCCATTAAAGATTTAGTTGTTGTTACAGATGGTGAAGCAATGGATATCTCATAATTTAATTAGGGTTCAATTTGTAAAATATATTAGTAAATATATACGTATACATATATATATATATATATATATATATATTTATATATTGATTGTAATAGATATTTTTATGATACTCATCTGAAAAAAAAATCTAGTTTATGATTCATTTATTTTCATGTGATTTTTTTTTAGCTTTTCTCGTGGAATGTCCCTAAATGGAAACCAAATCAACGATGTACGTCACGATTGATTGTACGTAAAAGAACCAATAATAAGATTATTAAAAATATTTGATACAGTTGTTACGTTGTTACACGACATTTTACAAGATATGCCGTTTACTATATTTGTTATGTTTATAATAACTAAAAATAGAATTGATTGTATGATTCATTATTACACTTTATATTACTTTAAATTACTTTATATTTTACACTTTTTATGGTAAATCTTTCATTCCCTTTTTCTATCTATTGTTATAATGTGAATTAATAATTAACTCGATGGAGGAGAAGGGAAGGAGAAGAAGGAAAATTATTTTGTGTATTGGTTTCTATTGATTCAAAACTTTATCTAACCATGCATTATTTATTATTGTTATTATTATTATACATTGCAGGCTTAACTTATTTATAATTATAAAAGTTAATGATTGGTGTTAATGAAAATAATAAATATATATGATAAAAGTATACCGGACCGAGACCGAAACTCATTTTATAAATTCATTTTAAATTAAATTCCTTCTGAAAAATGTTATAGGTAAAAAGTATATAAATAAACGCATTACATTAACATACATAAAGTGGGCGTACAGAAATTCTTTTTTATAACCAATAACCCTTTGATAGATATCCATCAATTTCATTAAATCAACTCTTAAATTTTATTCATTCTTTTATATATTTATTTATTTCAAAGGTTTCAGCTCGTAATAAAACTCACTCTTTTTACCAAATTATAAACCTATTTTCAAATTCGACTCTTTTCTTTTTATCATTAATCTTTTATTTCATCATTAACTACACCACCCACCTTTGATTCACTTTATTTTTTTTTCATTAAAAATGCCTGCCGATGAAAATCAAAAATTTACTGGACATCTCGGTAGTTTGAGTAAACATCAAGCTGAAACCTTAGAAACTTTTCGTATGGAAATTAAGGAAGCTGGTGTTTTCGAAGAAAGACGTCACGATGATGCCTGTTTACTTCGTTTTTTACGTGCCAGAAAATTTGACCTTCCCAAAGCTAAAAAAATGTTCATTGATTGTGAAACATGGCGAAAAGAATTTGGAGTTGACGATTTAGTCAAAAATTTCGATTATAAGGAACGTAACGAGGTTATGAAACATTTCCCTCGATATTATCATAAGACAGACAATGAGGGACGTCCTATTTACATAGAAGAAATTGGAAGAGTTGATATTAAATCTTTATATCAAATCACTACCCTCGAACGTCAAATTCAAAATTTGGTTGTAGAATATGAAAAACTTGCAGATATTCGACTTCCAGCTTGTTCAGCAAAAAATGGTACCCTTATTGAAACTTCTTGTACCATCTTAGATCTTAAAGGTGTATCTTTACGTTCTTTCTCGAATGTACTTAGTTTCGTTAAACAAGCTTCTAATATTGGACAAAATTATTATCCGGAACGTATGGGTAAATTTTATATCATTAATGCACCTATGCTTTTTTCTTCTGTATGGAGTATCGTAAAACCTTTATTGGATGAAGTGACGGCTTCCAAAATTACAATTTTGAATAATAAATATCCATCAACATTATTAAAAAATATTCCTGCCGAAAATTTACCTGTTGCTTTTGGAGGGAAATGTGCTTGTGAAGGTGGTTGTCAACTTAGTGATGCTGGTCCTTGGAATAAATGCTAAGTAAAAAAAAAAAAAGTGAAACGAGGACGGAGTTTTTGGGGGTTAATAACAATGAACAATTTTCCTTTCAAATTTTTTTTTTCTTTGTTGCAATAGAATAATAATCTTTGGCAAATATTCTTATTTTGCATTTATACAATTTTCTATACAATACAATATTCCATTTCACTTTCATCCTTTTAATAAGTTACATACATTTTTATTTTTTGTATATATAGAAGTCAGACCTTTAATATACACAATTTATGTGATCCGTTTCTTAGCAAGAGTCAAAGATTAATTTTTGGACTAATAGATTTATCTTTTCTTTACATTCAATAAATAATTTTTCATTTACAACATTGTCACAATTTAATAATAATAAAAAAATTCACTAAAAATTTTGTTTTAATGGATAAGCTCTCTTATCGTGTGATCATTCATTAATATGGAGGGAAAAGATATAAGCGTATTTATAGTGGTCGTTTGATTGCTGTCCGGAACTTTTAGAAATTCCTTATATCTTTGGAAATTTTATCAAGTTTGTTAGATTTCCAGATTTGAATAAATTTAGTGATTTTGCACTTATTAGATGATGATCATTAAATTTTCTTTTACCTACCTCAACAATTGGTGTCCAATTGAAACCAAATTCCTACATAATGAATAACATCTTGAAATTTATTAGACACTTTAATAGCTCTAAATTTATATAAAAAGTTATATTATTTATATCCTTAATAAAATTTACTATAACAATTATTACTCTTATTAGTGTTTTCATACGCAGAAGTAGAATATTGTCTAACCGACCATCCTAAAATTCTTTGTTTAAACATTGTGTACATTAGGTAAAGTTAAGAGTGTATAAATAATCATGACAAATAAAATAGACTCGTGTGATTTACTTGAGACGAGAGGTTTTTTTTTTATAACGAATTAAAAATATTTTCCATATGAGCCATAATTTCTGAACCTAAATAAATAGTCACCTCACGATGTACTGCATTGTGATTCTGGACAAAACATTATACAAGTGGTGGTTGAGAATTGCATTCTGAAGATTTTTATTTGCATGAAAGAATGTAAATTTTCAGCAGGTTTTTATTAAGGTTAATGTTGATTTATTCATGTTATGCTAATCTCATATAACTGGCAACATATCTTTGTTTTATCCAGAATATCAATAATTGGGACGAAATAAACCTGATTATGGAGTTAATGTTGAGATTATACATGCCTCAATAGATTTTTACTTATTAAATGTATCTTTAATCAATGAATCCAAACCTATTTTGTGATTTTTCCTATAATTATTTTGATAAGCAATTTTTACATCTCTAATAACCCAGTAGGGCAATAAACTTTGGTAATTTCATTCTATTCTAAATTATGATAATATCAGTTAGATGATTTGGCATTCAAAGAAAAAAATATTTTCAATAAATATCAAAAATGAATTGGTTATCATACAATTATTTAATTTTCTATTTAACTTTCTATATGAAATTAAAAATCTTTAGTAAACAATAAATTTAAATTTTTTTTATTTCTTTTTTGAAACCTTCTCTTCAACTTTTAATATATTTATTTATTCTTGTATGCATAAATTAAACAATAATCATTTATTTTAAGTGATTACATACTGGACCATTTTAATTTAAATAAAAACTATACTTAATAATTCCAGTGATCAAATATAAAATATTATAAAAAATATTCAAAATAAATTATAAGGAAAATTACTAAATATCATCACAGGTGATTGTCACCACTGGGTAAAATTAAATTTATATGGGCAAAGTTAGTATTAAAGTTAATCAAGAAATTATAAAATTTTGCCTAATAGTAATATTTAGAAATATTAAACTATAAATATCAGATTAAATATTTTGTATTTTAAATAAAAATAAACTTATTTTAAACCTGGTATCCCTATAAAAAATATGTATGCTTAAAAAATACTTAAAATATAATTAAAATATCTAAAATATTATTAAAATATATTTAAAATATACTTAAAATATACTTAATTGTATTTATAAAAAACTATTTAAAATATTATTATTTTGTACTTAAAATATATTTAAAATATGTAATAATTTAGGCAAATATTTATTTGTAAAAATTGTAACCAGTTGTAACTATACATGTTCCCAAAATTGATTTTGGATTTTTGAGATATTTCGTCTTTTTGAGATTTATGTAGAATCTATTCTATATATAGAAGTAAAAAAAAGTACCTAGTTATATGTATCTTTAATTAAGGAATTTATCTAGGTGGTCAAAAAATTTTGAGTTTTAAATAAAATAATTTCATCTTCTATAAAAAACTATTTCAATTTTTTTCTCCAAAATTGCAATTTCAGGACCCCAAAATAATTTAGCGTACAAGTATAGTTGTAATATGTATATTATACATATTATTAAAACTAATTTGACCTTGACTTAACTTTTAAAATTTTAATTTTTAATTATATCTGACTTAATTAACTATGTCAATTACTAATAAAAATTAAAATTTGCCTTGATTCAATTTCAATTTTTCTTAATTTTAATTAAATTTAACTCAATTTAATAATTTTAACAACATGTATAATGTATATATATATTATAGAATTAATTTTTCGATAACTCTAATATAAAATACATTTGTTACTTAAATGTGTCAATACTTTAAAATATTCTGGTATAACTATACATGTTTTCAAAATTGATTTTAGATTTTTGAAGTATTTTGTTCTATATATAGAAGTAAAAAAGTATCTAGTTATATGTATCTTTAATAGGGTTCCGCAAAGTCGGATCGGATCGGATTTTATCAATATTCGGATCGAATCCGATATTCTAATTCTTAATCCGGATCCGGATTCGTCATATACGGATCCATTATTTTAAAATCCGAATCCAATTTTGATTATATTCGGATCGATCCGAATCCAATCCGAATATTCGAATCCATTAAAAAATATTCGAATCTGTTAAAAAATATTCGAATCCGTTAAAAAATATTC
>PQFF01000315.1:28892-48446 GCA_003547095.1 Diversispora epigaea | reverse complement strand
CCCCCCCCCCCCCCCCTAGAATTCTTCTATCTCACTTTTTTTCCTCTCCTTCCCCTAGAATTTTTTTATCTCACTTGTTTCTTCTCACGGCTATAGAATCCTTGGATCACGGATCGATTCGAATCCAAAAAAACAATATCCGGATCCGTCGAATCTCATTTTTTTTGGATTCGAATCGATCCGCGATTCGAAACCTTAAGATCCTATCCGGATCCGTACAGTGCAATCCGGATCCGATCCGTGATTCGGATCTTTTTTGCGGAACCCTAATCTTTAATTAAAGAATTTATCTAAATAGTTAAAAAATTTCAGATTTTAAATAAAATAATTTCATTTTTTATAAAAAATTATTTTAACTTTTTTTCTCAAAATTGCAATTTCGAAGTTTCAAAATAATTTAGTGTACAAGTATAAATATAATAAATATAATAATATTATAATATAATTTATTATTTGTTGTCACATTTTCAGGTAAGGTCACAAGATCACAGGCACATATAAATAAAGTCATGTGATCAGATAAACACATACTAGAGCTCTTTGTAGAAAATGTTTGTTTGTCCACCTACGTGATATGATATATCTATAGAGTCACGTGACCATATAACATACTAGAGCTCTTTGTAGAAAATGTCCGTCTGTCTACCTATATAACCGCATATCATTATTAATTAATTTAATATTTATTGAATATTTATTAAATATTTAGCTCCGAACTTATAACAGTTCCTGTTTCCCCAGTAAAATATATAACTTTTTGGAAGAGTACAGATGAATCTTCGCTTAATAAATTCTTGAATTTCAATTTCAAGCAGATGATTTGGAAGATAAGGTAATAGAACATAATCAGTATATAAACAAACTGAATATTATAAACAAGTATTATAATGAAATATCTAAATTTAGAAATAAGGTAATAAGATAGAAATATAATTTCAAAGTATTATTGTTATTGTCTATTATAATTTTTTATATCTTAGCAATTTAATTGTATCACTTCACAGATTACTTTTTGAACTACAGTTCATAAAGGAAAGATATTAATATCATAGTGTACTTTTTTTGAACTACTTTGTAAATTGTATGTTTATAAGGAAAAAATTGTATATTTGTCTAGGAAAAACTACATGTTTAATTGAGTATGTAGTAGTATTAATGAGTATATAAAACTTTATAGATTACTTTGTAAATTGCATGTTTGTAAAAAAAAAACTGTGTATTTGTTTAGAAAAACTATATACTTGTGTATATAATACTTCACAGATTATTTCACAAATTGTGTATTCGTTAAAGAAACACTGGTCAAAAATTTATAAAACCTACACCTATCGGGTACCAGATAGGTGTAGTATCCGTGCCTAATATTGTACATATATCGGGTACCCGATAGGTGTAAGAAAACATTTTTCACACTTATCAGGTACCTGATATATGTAAAAAAACATTTATCACACCTATCGGGTACCCGATATATGTACGATATTAGGCACGGATACTATATCTATCTGGTACCCGATAGGTGTAGATTTTATAAATTTTTGACCAGTGAAAGTTATATATTTGTTCAAGAAGGTTGCTTACTTGTCCAAACAGTTTATTTTCTTTTGTAATAATTTTTTATTTTTTTAAAAACAGAATAATAAAAACTAAATTATTTTTAAAAGATAAAATTACTCGAAAAAAAAAACAAATTACTTAATAAAAAACTGTTACATCAAATTGCTTTTAAACAAGTATTATATTAGTGACTTTTATTATGCTTAATCTTAATATTGGTATACTGAAAGTTTATTCTGTTTTAGACTTAATACATTTTAGATGCAAAGAAAAAGACTTATAATCAAAGTGCTTTATTACAAAATGAAATTACAACAAAAATAAAAAAACAAATGTTGGATAAATTAAATATATTATATGAATAATTAAAAAGGAAAGTGAAAAATACTAATAAAATTGAAAGATTAGAACATTGTTTCAAATCTTATAATCTGAAAAAATGTAAGGCAGAATATATTAATATAAAATAAAGCAAAAAAGAAATTATAAATGATGAACAAAACATTTTCAATAAAATAAACGAGGAGAATAAGGTATAATTATTTACATTAAGGTAAATTATTCAGTTCTGAATAATTGCTAATCTGTGTAATTCTTTTTTTAGACTAAATTTGAATCTTCATTTTTACTTGAAAATGAATACATACCAAGGTATTTAATTTTTCAATTGAAATTTCTTTGAATTTTTCTTAAACTTAAAGTTTTATTTTCTTTTGTAATATTAGTAATAATAAAAATCAGAACTCATTATTACTATTATTATTAGAACAATTTAAAAATTTTTATAAATATTTCACAAATATAAATAAAGATCATAAATAAATTCTTACAATTAGAAAATATATTGAAAATATTCTTTTCAAACATTGTAAAGAACTGTCAAATGAATTATTCTTACATTCATGAATTATTAATTTTGATAATTAAGAGGTAAAAGAATTATTTACTATAAATAAAGGTGATACCTGTAATTATGAATTAAGAGTTATGATATTACTGCTTGTATTGTAATTATTAAAGATTTCAATAAAAAAAAATCTGTAATTCTGTAATTCGTAATTATCTGTAAGTCCGTAATTGTTCCGTAAGTCTGTAATTATTCCATAAGTAAAAATGATACTTATAATTATTTAATTTTAAAATTTTATTATTAAATTTTTAAATATTTAAGTTTAAATATCTATAGTTATTTTAATTTTAATGTACAGAATTTAAAACTTCTACATAAAATACAAATTATTTTTAACTTTAAGTTTAATTATTAATACTTTTAATATTTAATTATAAAAATTAAAAGTTTTATATTTANTTTTCAATTGAAATTTCTTTGAATTTTTCTTAAACTTAAAGTTTTATTTTCTTTTGTAATATTAGTAATAATAAAAATCAGAACTCATTATTACTATTATTATTAGAACAATTTAAAAATTTTTATAAATATTTCACAAATATAAATAAAGATCATAAATAAATTCTTACAATTAGAAAATATATTGAAAATATTCTTTTCAAACATTGTAAAGAACTGTCAAATGAATTATTCTTACATTCATGAATTATTAATTTTGATAATTAAGAGGTAAAAGAATTATTTACTATAAATAAAGGTGATACCTGTAATTATGAATTAAGAGTTATGATATTACTGCTTGTATTGTAATTATTAAAGATTTCAATAAAAAAAAATCTGTAATTCTGTAATTCGTAATTATCTGTAAGTCCGTAATTGTTCCGTAAGTCTGTAATTATTCCATAAGTAAAAATGATACTTATAATTATTTAATTTTAAAATTTTATTATTAAATTTTTAAATATTTAAGTTTAAATATCTATAGTTATTTTAATTTTAATGTACAGAATTTAAAACTTCTACATAAAATACAAATTATTTTTAACTTTAAGTTTAATTATTAATACTTTTAATATTTAATTATAAAAATTAAAAGTTTTATATGTAAAAACTATTAGTAATTATTTTTAAAATTAATTTTTAATTAGTAAACTTTATTTTAAAATATTTCGGTCAAAAATTATCTGATTTGAATGAAAAAAGTATTATTTTGAAGTCAGAAACATGAAGATTCCAAATATATATTTTATTGTTACACAAAAGTCCGTAATTAGTTACGGAATTATGGATTTGTATCGTAATTCATTTAAAAAATCCGTAATATTAAGGACTTGTAAAAATAATTAAGGACACCAGTTTTAACTATAAAAGAATAGAAAGAAATCTAATATGAAATTAAATTACTAGAAGTTGACAAAACATTTATAGAGTTTATGATATGATTTGTTGATGTAAGTTAAAGATGTTATAATATTTTTTAAGTTGAAAGAAACTCTACTGATATTTTCAATTTCAGGTTAAAACAACAAGTGAACTAAAGCAGGTTTTAAAAACAACATCTTTTCTAAATAAAAAAAAATCCTATAACTGAAAAGATTATTATAATGTCAAATAAGCTGAAATTGTGATGAAAAAATTGTGAGTAATTATTTTTTATCAGCAATATTGTTACAATATTTAATAATATATTTGCATCTATTATTATAAAGTCTTATATTTTATAAAAATTCTAATAAATCACTAAAAAGGTTACACCTTGAGTTTTAATTTGATATAAATGTTTGGTTTTGTATTATTAATTACAGTTTTTCAAATATATTTGGAATGGAAATAGTTAGGTATATATCTTTTATAATTGTCATAATCATTTTTGTATATTTTTTAACTCACTTTTTTCATAGAAAAGAATTATCAAGCAAAGTAGTATCTATAAGAAAAAATTTAAAAAGATCATATATACGTCACAAAAATGTAAAATATAAAAAGATGAGATATCGTATAGATGAAATATTTAGAACATATATATATAATGTTAAGTACAGAGCAATTAAAGTAACTAAGAAATTCAATAAAACCAAATTACTAACTGATAGATATAAAATTAGTAAGTGATATATAATATATTTATATATTTGTACAACTTAGTTAATTTTGAAAAAAAAGGTTAAACAATTACGAGTTGCAGGAATGCTTCATTTGGATAAATAAAATAAAAATTCTATAATTTTTTAATACATACTGTTTTGTTTTCTGAAATAAATTGAAATTGTTTGTATAATAGATCTTAAATTATAAGTTTTACAACTGAGCAGTTTCAAGAAATACATATTAAAATAAGATAAGCTTCTTGAGATACTAGCTATAGTTGATAAAATAAAAAATCTTATTAGGATATTGACTAGTATACCGAAAGTGTGTTTTATTTTCATTATTATTATTTAAGTTTTATTAGTGAAATGCACTATTTTTATTGTCTTTATTTATAAATAGAAAATGATCAAAAATAGTATAAGAACAGTATTTGTCATTCAAAATCCAGATGACTTCAAATGAAAATTATTAAATAAAGAATTTCCAAAAGATAAAATTGATGTTCTATGGTTTTTTGATTCTATATCATAAAAAATTATTTTAAATTTTTTATTTTTACATTAGGAAATTTTTTATAATAGAGGTTATTGTAATAATTTCATTTTTAAAGGTTATTGAAGGTTATCGAACCAATAATCTTCACAAATATTACGTTTATTATAATAAAATAAAGGTTATTGAAAGTTATCAATATCAATAACCTTTGCAGTATTACGTTTTATTAATAAAAATGAAGGTTTTTAATATTAATAACCTTCATAAATATTACGTTTATATTGGAGATATTCGAAGGTTATCGGAGTGAAATACTTTGAAGGCTTATGTTTAAAAAAATTTACTGATATAATAATTATATATGTTGTCAAAACTATATATGTTCCCAAAATTAATTTTGAATTTTTGAGATATTTCGACTTTTTGAGATTTATACAAAATCTATTCTATATATAGAAGTAAAAAAAGTACCTAGTTATATGTATCTTTAATCAAGGAATTTATCTGGATGATCAAAAAATTTCAGGTTTTAAGTAAAATAATTTTGTTTTCTATGAAAAACTATTTTAACTTTTTTTCTCAAAATTGTAATTTCGGGATTTCAAAATAATTTAGCGTACAAGTATAGTCAAAACTATTGAATTGAGTCAGACACAATTAAAATTGAGAAAAATTGAAGTTGAGTCAAGTCAAATTTTGATTTCTATTAGTGATTGACATAATTAATTGAGTCAGATGCAATTAAAAATTGAAATTTTAAGAGTTGAGCCAAAGTCAAATTAGTTTTGATGTATAATATGTATGATATGACATATTGGATATTCAATAGATGTATGATATGACATATTGAATATTCAATAGATGTATGATATAACATATTGGGTACCTGATAGAAACTATCAGTGACATATCGGGAACCTATCAGGTACCCGAAATTAGGCACCAGTTGGGTATCTGATAGGTGTATGATAGATACCTGATTTTTAATATTTTGATTTGTGATTTTCTGTTTATTCAAATTTTGATAAGTTTATTTTTTTTTATCTCATCATTTATTTTTGAAATATTATGGAGAATATGTTCTTTTTCTACTTTATATTTTGTTTCTGATTCTAGAAAAATAATCAAAAATAATATTAAAGCTAATGTATAAATGCAAAATAAATGGTTTACTTATTATTTTACATTCATCAATTACTTTAATTTAATAATTTTTAAAATTTTCTGTATGGCATATCCATTCTAAATTGATCTATAGCAAAAAAAAATTTGTTAACAGTGTGTAATTTTTTATTTAATAACAAAGAGTATGTTCTATAATTATACATGTTCCCAAAATTGATTTTGGATTTTTGAGGTATTTCGACTTTTTGAGATTTATGCAGAATCCATTCTATATATGGAAGTAAAAAAAGTACCCAGTTATGTGTATCTTCAATCAAAGAATAAATCTGGGTGGTCAAAAAATTTCGGGTTTTAAGTAAAATAATTTCGTCTTCTATGAAAAACTATTTCGACTTTTTTCCCCAAAATTGCAATTTCGGGGCCCCAAAATAATTTTGCGTGCAAGTATATCTATAATATAAAGAAATCAAATGGTAAAAACATATCATAAAGGAAAATACATAATTGATTCCTCCTTCAAAATTNATCAAAAATAATATTAAAGCTAATGTATAAATGCAAAATAAATGGTTTACTTATTATTTTACATTCATCAATTACTTTAATTTAATAATTTTTAAAATTTTCTGTATGGCATATCCATTCTAAATTGATCTATAGCAAAAAAAAATTTGTTAACAGTGTGTAATTTTTTATTTAATAACAAAGAGTATGTTCTATAATTATACATGTTCCCAAAATTGATTTTGGATTTTTGAGGTATTTCGACTTTTTGAGATTTATGCAGAATCCATTCTATATATGGAAGTAAAAAAAGTACCCAGTTATGTGTATCTTCAATCAAAGAATAAATCTGGGTGGTCAAAAAATTTCGGGTTTTAAGTAAAATAATTTCGTCTTCTATGAAAAACTATTTCGACTTTTTTCCCCAAAATTGCAATTTCGGGGCCCCAAAATAATTTTGCGTGCAAGTATATCTATAATATAAAGAAATCAAATGGTAAAAACATATCATAAAGGAAAATACATAATTGATTCCTCCTTCAAAATTAGTAGACCTTTACCAACAACAAACTAAGGTACTCAAATAGAGAACTTGAAGTAATTACCAAGTGGTCATATTCAATAATTCTCTTGAGTGAAATTATGATTGTGATTTACTAGGAGTTACCTTCCTTTTGCAAAATAAAAAAAGAATACACTTGTTTTTCTAAGTTATTAAAATCATTTGAATTTAATAGCTCTTTTAATTTTGCTAAAAAGCGATTGGATCAGGATTTGTCAAGGCCCTGCCAGTGGGTTAAAGTAGTAGTAACAATTTTGTCTCGATAATGAAACAAAAAATTCCAGAAGAATTTATTTTTATATTGTTTCAAATATGATGTAATGTGTTCAGATTATATATGTTATCCAAATTATTTTTCAAAATCCCAAATTATTTATATAGTACTGAAATTCCAAATCCTAAATACTATATAATCCTAAATTCCAAGCAATTTGGGCAACATGTATAGTTCAGACATGATATAAAAAAAATATGGTATAAAATTATATGCAACAGCCACGAGGAACCTGATTGCTCCTTTTATATAAATATTTGCAAGGTGGTACAAAATAGATGTACTTAGTAAATCGCAAAAATTCACATACAAATCTCAAAAAATACAGACATAACATATTGCATTTATTATTTTCCTATTTTTTCTTGTACATCACACATTGTAATCCTGTCTTTGAAGAATAATATGCGATAAAAGTAGTTTTCAGTATTACTAGACCCTTAGATAATATCTTAATTATGAGTAGTTTAATTTGTTTAATCAAAATAAAATTAAAACAATGAGTAGAGTTAAAATTAGACTAAAAATAATATTAATTAGTAATAATAACAATAAATTACAAGTTAAATATGAAATGATAGTTATAAGAGAATAAAATAAAGGAAATAAGATGAAATAAATAAGAAAAATAAAGCTAACGACATTTAAATTACTAAACCATCAATTAAAAATTCTATCAGTTACAACAAGAGGAATTTTAAACATCTCAATTTACTTGAACATAAAAAATATTACATAAAGTATAATACCCAGATATTGTAATACAAAATAACAACTAAGAAAATAAATATAAATCATTTGCTATTCCTAATTTCCTGCAAATGTCGTTACATTTATGATTTGCTAAGAATCTTTTGTCAATACCTTTTTTGCCAAGATTTGTCCTTCCAAATCTCATGGGATCGATACAATGTATCGCCGCATCAGTTAATAAGAACTTATTAGTAAGTTCAATTCCTTGAAGATCACAAATCATTAAATATCCTTTAGTGTGCACATATGTAAAATGAGCAAATGCTTCGAGGGTAGGACGAAATTCTACAATTACTCCACTATTTGAATTGAACCGCTTAAACTCTGCATTAAGAAGTTCCGGCTCTGTGACATAATAACGAGTCTTGTTGTCAATAGCAGCACGCACGACTTTTGCTTCGAGGAAATTTACTAAGGGAATATTTTTCATTCTTGCAATTAAATTAAATTTTTTAGAAAGATAACTCGTTATAGCAGAGATTTCTACAGCCTCAAGATACTTTTCAAAAGAATTTTCTGATTTATCTTGCAAATATTCTTTCATCACCATTTTTTGGGGTGGATTTTTCGCGGTATCAACGGCATAATAAGCATATTTTTCAACACCAGCAGAAAATGGATGTGGTGCAATCTTGAAGTAAAATTTCCTAGAAAAGAGATTCTCTTTTTTAAAGTGTCTTTGATCTTTAAGTTCATTTAGAGTTTCGGGTAAATTATAACCTAAAATTACTCCTGTTTGATTTGGACGAAATTGCCAATTGGGAACCTTTGGGTTTATCCAAAGGTCACTTCTTTGTTTGGAAGAATTTGTACTTCTACTCCCAAGGGAACTAGTTAGTGTAACAGAAGTCGTAATAGATAAAGTGGTTGCCCTGACAAATTTATTAATTAAATCAATTGGATCTCCTCCTAAAAGATCAAATACTGGGAATTCGCCAATTATACTACGAAATATTTGAACCATTGTATCAGTACTTTGCGTAATTTTTCCAAAAAAATAATTAATTTCTTTTGATTGCATTTTTTTTAATACACTCTCTGCTGTTAATCCATTTGGGTCGCCATCTGGATAACTATCTGGATAACTATCAGTGCTATTAGTAAAACGGCGACCATGTGGTGGAGCATCACCAATGTGGAGAATAACTCGAGTACCATCGTGCCAGGTCATTTGGGTTATAGCAGCATTAAGACCTCCAAGAACATCTTCCGGCAAATCACCACCACCAGTGGCTGGGACAGTAGCTAAATTGTTTCTGAATTCCTGATGCGAGCTTGTAAAATCAAAAACTTGTAGGCGAGGGGCAACTTTATTGAGATTGTCGCAGTGATCTCGGTAGCCACAAAAACCAACCTGAACTCTAATACATGGGTTTGTATTTTTAATATATTCCATCACTTGCAAAATACAATCTTTGGCGGCAGCAATGTGAGACGACATAGAGCCTTAATAAAATTGGAAGGTAAGTAAGGAACCTTAAAGACAAAGGTTCTCAAATAATGCAGAATATACTGACCAGTGCAGTCTAAAACGTAACAAAGATCAACTTTCATTGTGCGTTCAATATTAGCAAGTGTTTTAGATATGGCTTTTTCTCGTCTATTTGTAATTGCTTCCCTTTTGTTGATTCTAGTAGTTTCATTAGAAGAGGTAGTGGGTCTGATAGTTGATCTATTAGATGTTAAAGAGGATAATATCTCATTGTCATAGCGATCTAAACGCTGTTCACTGAGATTCAGTCTATCAAAATCTCTCAAAAACGAGGAAGTAAGAGAGGAAATAGATGATGCACTGGTGGTGGCAGTTGCATTGGTAATTGTTTCTCGTTTTCCGGTTCCAAAATTTTTTTTCATTTTTCTCAGAATTATGGGTTGTATTTTCGAATAAAAATATTGAAAACTGTATGAAAGTTAAACTGTACTGTAAGGTCTTAAATATATGATTCCTTTGTTAAATTTCGTACAGTACAGTACAGTTATATTGGAAAAAAAAACGGAGCATTTTGAATTAGAATCCGTAAACAAAAAGGAAAATTCTATAGCGTCGATCATGTAATTGTTGATGTTTTATCCTTAAAATAGACGATAATGTCTGTGTACTTAACTCACGTATCACGAATTAACCTAGATCAACCAACATATTTTTCCATGTCCAATTACATATTAAATAATGAATAAAGGGAGATCTTTGGTTTCATATGATTTTTTGTAGTTAACTCACGAATCACGGATAAATTTGCCCTAATTTTTAAGATCGACACACAAATAAAAATAATTTGAATACACTCCCCTATGGGACAAAGTAAAACAGGGACACTTTTTTATTTCCATATATAGAATAAATATTGTGAAATTTTCATGTCTGCTTTTGACCGCAGACAGTATATAACCTAACCACTATTATTCCACGCAGAAACGGAAAAAATGACGGCTAACAAAATAATAATTGTCGATCTGCGTGGACAGGTTATATCCTGAAAATCATGCGAATGTGGTGGAAAAAATCTCAAAAAATCAAAATCCACATTTTATTTTGGGAACAGGTATAATGTTTTCCGAGCTTATATATGTTGATTGTTCTGTATACAACAAAAAAAGATAGATGATGATAAAATTATGGAGAATGTAATGATCGTATGTATTAAACTCTTAATCCGGATAAAGACTAATTCGGAATAGTTGAAGTACAATTAGCAGGGGATACTTTACATTTGAATATTCTTATTAGGGGTAAAGCTGATAGATCTATTAACGAGAAATACCTTGTATGTTTCGGATTATCTAACGTTTCATGTGCCTCGGCAAGGTGGATTGTTTACCAAGAAGCCGAGAAACGCTTCATTTGTTTGGGTAGGATGGATGGTTATGGTGACTTGTATTGCCAAACAATAAGTTTTTCGCACTCACTATTCATCTGCAAAGGCTAGTGTTTAATACTAATATATCGAACAAAAGATAGCTTATAGCTGATTTATATTAATATTATTCCATCTCGAGAGTTTTGAAGTTTCTCTAAAATTCTCTGGCTGAACCCAGAGTTTTACTAATATTCCAACTTCCGTGTTTGGGCCCCACATTATAAAAATGGGTCAGTAATGGCTATTAACTAGTAAGGGGATTGTCCTCTTGATCTTGAGAGATCTCAATTGTTTAAGATTTTATACATATGATTTCTTAGTGGGTTTGATTCCTGCGGAGACCTGGCATATCTGGCAACACGGTTTTCACTGTACTGCCGAAATATTTTTAATATCAAACACTAATAATATTTTTTTTTTTTTTTGCAAATAAAATTATCTTTATTGTATTTATAATAATAATAGTAATGGGGACGACCATTTTTAATAATAAATTTCTAGATTAGAATAAAAATATTCGCCATTATCGCTGCCATTTATACATTTGGTTATATGCGATACATTTATATCTTTTTGAGAGCATTCCCATTTAACGAATGTAAAACGAATTCTAAAACGAATAGGGATTACATAGAAGAAGAAAAACCATATACCAACAATATAAAAAACAATATAAATTACTCTTATTTTATAAATGTTATTTGTTCATAATGATCCACGGGTGTGTTGCTATTTTTTCAACAGGTAAACGCAATTCAGGTTCATAACGTAATAACTAAGAAAATCATTTCAATTTTTTTTAACATTTGATAAAAACACATTCTATAGAAAAAAAAAGAAAAAGAATTTTACCGATTGAATCAAGTCTTTTGCTTCCAGCGAGATATTATCAGGTAATTTAAGATCTACTTTAGTGATTCGGTTACAGGTTTCAACTTCACTGTCCATATCAGCAAATGGTGGTGTGCCTATCAAAAACTCATAACACAAAATACCAAGAGCCCATGAATCAATTTTTGAATCGTGACTGCTCATCATCACCATCTCGGGTGCTAAATAAATAAATAAATAAATAAATAAATAAGTACATATAAACATTCTAAACATTCCATTAACAATGTTCAAAAAATCATTACCTAAATAATCAAGAGTTCCACAAAAAGTCATACGTCTAGAACTTTAGATATCAAGATATGAATAATTAATATATTAAAAGGTATAACGAAAGAGATTTAATTAATGAAAATACCTTTGTTTATTTGAAGGAACATGTACCGCCCATCCAAAATCTGAAATCTTAACAATTCCATTTGTTGTCAATAAAAGATTTTCTGGCTTAATATCTCTATGAATGACATTTTTCTTATTAAGATAACCCAGGGCATCTGAAATTTGTGCAATATACTATTTTTAAGGATTATAAAAAAATGTCAATAAACATCTTCTATGATTTATAAATTTTTTTTTTGTTATAAAATATATATATAATATATATACATTCCTTTGCTGCCTCTTTTTCAGGAAATTTCTTACATTTTACTAGATGTTTATATAATTCTCCTTTTTCCGCATACTCTAAGATCAAATAAACACGTTCCTTGTCATGAAAATAACCATATAAACGTAAAATGTTGGGATGCCTGGAAATTTAAACATTAAATTGTACATTAATTACACATTAATTAATTACATATTAGTTAAACATAACATATTAGTCAAAACACTCAAAACACATATAACATTACCATCAGTCAAACTGAAGAAATACATTTTACCTTAAATGACATTGAATTTCAATCTCTCTTTTTAATTGAGCTTCAAGTTTATGTTCCTTTAAATCATTTTTAAATATTACTTTAAGTGCAACAATTTTACCACTTGATTTTTCTTTAGCCATAAAAACTCGCCCAAATCTTCCTTGACCTAGAGGATCGCCTATCTCAAAGTTTTCCAGTGACCAAGCTTTATTATTATTATTATTATTGTTATTGGATGCTTGAGATCGCCTAATTTTCCTAATTTTAATTTTAAATACTTTTCTTTTAAAGAAATGATATATATAATTCATAATAAAATTATATTTGATTAATTACACCTACTCAATTTGTTGTAATGGTTTTTTAATTGTTGTTGTCGTCGTTTGAATGTAAGAAGCATTTGACACATTTAAAGTATTTGATTCCACGACGTCATTTTTTGTGAATGGTCCACGTTGTTGTTGTTGATGTTGTTTATTATTATATTTATCGTATTTATCTGCATTCTTTGCATTTACTTTTTGAGTTAAAGAATTGATATAATCTTTCTGTGGTTTTACAATTGATGTAATTGATGTCTTTAATCTTTCATCGCTTTTTTTGGTGGTCACTGGTTTTGGTTTGGAAGCTTGTACATTATTATTATTTTTTTTTTGTACATTAATATTCTTTTGTGTTAGAATATTTTTGGTAGATTGTACATTATTATTATTATTATTATTATTATTATTATTATTTTTATTATTATTTTTCTTCACATTAATGGTTTTTTGTGCGAGAATATTACTGTTAGAATTTATACGATTAATAACTTTACTAAAAAAAATGGAATTGAAAAATATATTTGTTAAATAAATAAATAATGTTAAACAAAGAATTGAAATATATCAAATTAAACCAAATAAAATATCTAGATATATACGGCTTGGCATTTTCACTTTGTTGTTGTTCAACTTTCAATCTATTCAGACTATTATTTTCTTTCCCGGATAAGTTCCTTTCCATTATTTTAATAATTAAAAGGCAAACGTTCTAAATAATTTAAATAATTCAAAAAGCAAATAGTTCAACTTCATTAAAACTCTAAAGAGCAAAAACCAAAGGTTATGTCAAATCTACATTTACTGCAATTGAAGAATGAATTATTTTGACAGTAAAGACAACAACGTCGCGCATTACGTCATAAACACTTGTCACATGATAAAATTTTGGATATAGAGATTAATTGTAACATTCTATAATACAAAATGCCCCAGAAAGCTAGAACTTCTATACGTAGAACTCATTTATCGAATTTGTTTAATTTATTGCAAATTACCCTTCGTGAAAGAAATTACTGTCGCGCCAATCGAATTATTGAGATTTTATTACAATGTCCAGAAATTGATATTTCCTTAATCTGGCAGGTATGTTTAAAAATACTTAAAATTTTTGAAATTTGAGATTTACAATAATTAATAATTAATAATTAATGATCCTTTGCTATTTATCAAAGAATGCTGTGGATATATTAGCGCACTTGGGAAGGTCGGAAAAAGATTGTATAGAGTTTTTCAATCAGTTATTGTTACGTACCAAAAATTCGGTATGATCCTAATTCTTTGAGAGTTCTTAATATATTTAATGACTATAGCTTATTATTGATGATTTTAAATATTTAGGAAGATATTCTTCTAGAATTGATTTTTTATCAGATAAAATATGGACAAGCAGAAGAAGCACTTGTAACCCTTGAAACGTAATTATTTGTTTTTATGAAATTTGATAGATTTTTAGATTTTATTACATATTTTTTATATAACAATATTTCTCATTATCTCATATTATTATTATTATTATTATTATTTTTCATATTATTATTATTATTATAATTATTATTATTTTTAATTTTAGGTTTTTACCACAGTTTCCGTATATTGAGAATCCACTTTTTCATGGATATGCAGGCATGCTTGCTTTCGTTTTATGGGATCAATTAAATACTACGAATGTTTTTCCTTTTTCAAATAAACGAAAGCGAGGATTAAATGAGGATGAGTATATTTTAGAAGGTGAAAATTTGTGAAATATTTTTCCTTTGAAGAAAAAAACAAAAACGAAAATGTTTGATAGATAAATTAAATAAATTATAAAATAAAATAAAATAAAATTAAATTAAATTATTACAATTATTATTATAATTATTTAAGATAGTGATCATATTCTTGAACGACAAATGAGATATTATAATTTAAGTGTTAGATCACTTAAAATGGCTTTGGATAAAGATATTAAAAATGATATGTTTCTTGTATATTATGTAAAGGTAATGATATTATTAATTTAAATCCAACTATTATAATTAATTATTATTATTATCATTCTTATTAACTATTCTTAATATTTCATTTTACCTAAAAGTTATTATTGACCAATGAAGAGAAAGAAGAAATTGATGAGGCCTTACGATCAATTGAAGATTTCTGTAAAGAAAATTCAGGTATTTTAACTGGTTATAGGTATTTATTATACTTTATCAAACTTTTATAATTTAATTTAATTTAATTATTTAATTTATCATTTATTCATTTATTTATTTTATTTATTTATTTATTTATTTGGGAATTTAGGCTTCGATTTGAAACTTTATACAAATATCGAAATGAAAATTTAGAATGGGTTAATGCTGGTAAAGTATATCATCAAATGGATCCATTAAGTCCACCTGAATCTGTATTAGATATTTTGATCAATTATTATGAAAATGTCATAATAATAGGTAATAAAAGGAAATATTGTCTTTTCATCTTACTTTGTTTAAAGAAAATAATATTATTTATTCTCTAATCTCTTCAATTTAACTTTCTTTCTAATTAGAAAATACGAATGAAAGGAACCAAAGGAATTTGATATTTGCACATTATAATATTGTTGAACTATTATTTCAACGCATCGAACATGGTGATGATAAAATTTCGTATTTAAAAAAATTAATGATTCATTTTATTTGGTTAGAGTGCGTAAAGATTATCATTCTGAAATGATATCATGCTTTATTTACTTTGTTCATTTATTTAATTTATCCGATACTTTATTAATCACATAAAATCTTATTTTGACAGATTTCTCGATCCTTTTCACGTGATGATTAACGCTCTTCTTAAAAGCCGTATTAGTTGGATTCATTCATTTATTTGGTGTCAGAACTATAAAACTACAATAAGTGAAAGTCATTTGGGCCTCTATCGTTTATTAGCTGTACTTATAGAAAATCGTTCACTTGAATCACCTGAAGCGATAGATTTATATATCTGTATAAAAAAATTTAAAGAAGCAGTTTTATCTATTAATATTGAGAAAAGTGTTTCAGATCAAAGTGAAAATAAGATCATTGGAGATATTCAAGGGGAATCTGATTTAGATGATATATTTAATGACATTTTAATTCGGATAAATAAAAAAGGGATACCAAAAATTGATAAGGTAATTAATTAATTCTTTTGTCAACATTTTTATTTAATACTTTTTTTTAAAATACATATTAGAAAGAAACAAAAAATTTTTATTGTCATTTGATCTTATCAGATAAAAAAAAAAAGAAAAAAAATTTTATGTGAATTAAAAGTAAATAATTATTACAAAAAAAATATAAATACATAATTAATAATTAATTACAAAAAAAAAAAATACATAAATAATAATAATAATTATTATTATTATTATAAATTTTAATTTTTTTCATTCAACATTTTAACATCTACATTAGTAATACCAGTTAATGCCAGCCCCCCTAATTTATTTAATTTGAAATGTTTAACAAATANGTATAAAAAAATTTAAAGAAGCAGTTTTATCTATTAATATTGAGAAAAGTGTTTCAGATCAAAGTGAAAATAAGATCATTGGAGATATTCAAGGGGAATCTGATTTAGATGATATATTTAATGACATTTTAATTCGGATAAATAAAAAAGGGATACCAAAAATTGATAAGGTAATTAATTAATTCTTTTGTCAACATTTTTATTTAATACTTTTTTTTAAAATACATATTAGAAAGAAACAAAAAATTTTTATTGTCATTTGATCTTATCAGATAAAAAAAAAAAGAAAAAAAATTTTATGTGAATTAAAAGTAAATAATTATTACAAAAAAAATATAAATACATAATTAATAATTAATTACAAAAAAAAAAAATACATAAATAATAATAATAATTATTATTATTATTATAAATTTTAATTTTTTTCATTCAACATTTTAACATCTACATTAGTAATACCAGTTAATGCCAGCCCCCCTAATTTATTTAATTTGAAATGTTTAACAAATAGTGAAAATACTAATACAATTGTTGCTATAAATATGCAAAGTTCGAAATTCCTTGCAATCGAATCGTTAATAGATGTCAGAATAAGATTCTGATCACCTTGTGAAAATTTTTCAATGTTCTTTAATAATAATACATCATTTAATGGGTTCGTTATTGGAAAATTTGGAATGTGTGAAATGTCCGTTATTATTTTGTTATTAAATAAAGCACTAGAAATTGCCATGCCAATTGTCCAACCACTTCCACGGAAAAAATTACATAACCTTATTACAATAATTCTTTCTCGTTCTTTTACTGTTGCTTGAGCTGGTTTCAATAAAATGATTGAAAGTGATCCAATGCCAAATCCAATTATCATTAAAGAAATAATTTTTAAAGTTTCTTCCGTGTTAATTTTATAAATTGCTAATAATGCGCAACCTATAATAAGTTCTAATGATCCACAATATATAAGCCATCTATAATTACCAGAACGAATTACCAATTCATTACCAAATCCTGAAGATAAAGCTATACTAGTTACTAAAGGTAAAAGGAATATAGCGGATGTAATTGGTGTTAATTTTTGTACGTATTGAAAATATATAGGAATGAAATAACAAATAACTACTTGAATCCATCCCGTAAAGAAAAAGATACCAAAAATTGCTCTTAAACAAGAATTCGAAAATAGAAATCCCGGAATAATTGGATCCGAAACAAATCGTAATTCCAATATAACAAATGTTATTAATATCAATAAACCAGAACCAAACATAGTAATTATTGGAACACTGGACCAAGCAAATTTGTTCCCTCCAAGATTTAATGGAATAATAAGAAGTAAAAATCCCGATACCAGTAGAAAAATTCCTAACCAATCTACATGTTTTAATTTAACGGATTTCGAACCACCTGGAACTGGAAATTTAAGGATAAACCATAAAACCAGAATTGAAGCAATTGACAATGGACCATTTAAATAAAATGACCACCTCCAAGACATGTAATTAATAAATAATCCACCATAAATAGGTCCAAGAATTAAACCCAAAGCAAAAGTTGCGAAGAGTAAATTATTATATGGACCACGTTGACTGACCGGAATAATATCAGAAATTATATTAAATGTCATAGTTATTATAATTCCACCACCTAATCCCGCTAAAGCTCTGGCACCAATTAACCATTGAATATTTTGTGCGGCACCACATAATACAGAACCCAACCCAAAGATAAAAATGGCCATCAAAAATATCTTTCTCTTTCCAAAAATATCAACGAATTTTCCATAAAATGGTTGTATTATGGTCTATTGTATATATAAAAATATTAATAAATATTAATAAATATTTAATAAATATTTAATAAATTAAACATGAATAAAATATGAACAAAATATGAATAAAATATGAATAAATATGAAAATATATTAAAATATAATTAAATTTGAATAAATTTAATACTTACGCTTGCCAGACTAAAAGATGTAATAATCCATGAAATATTTTCACCTGCTTTAAATTCGGTTACAATAGTCGGTATCTGATTCGCCACGACAGTTATGTCGAGTGTTACTGAAAAGATTGACAGGCACATTCTTTAAAAAAAGAAATAGATATTTAATATATTTTAATATTATAATAATGTGAATAATGTGCACACGAATTATATAATAAATTTATTAATTATTACTTACCCAATTATCAAAAAAAATTTATTACGAGAATTTAAATCAATCGTTATTTCTTGATCCTTGATTATATAAGAATCTTTTGATATTCTTTTTGAGGAGGTAGGTGAAAATACAACCGCATCTTTCACAGAAATTCTTCTAGAAGATATTGGAGATACTAGAGATATTGGTGATATTGGTGAATCTACACCTCCATCTACTTCTGTTGTGCTATCACTTTTAGAAGTGGTATCACCTCTCGTTCCATAAGAATATTTAGAATATTTAGAATATTTCGACATTCTTGAAATTCTTGAAATTCTTGAAGTATTCATGATTTCTTCTTCTTCTTCCACAATATCTCTTGAAGAACTATTCTCGTGATCAGAATCAATATTTAAAGTTAAACTTATTCGATCTTTCTTAATGTAATCATCATCCGTATTAGATTCTAAAGAAGTGAACCATTTCTCAGGTCTAAAATCCAAAACAGTAATATCATCTGATGTCTTTTTCAAAAAGTTATTCTTTTTATCTACCAATTCTATTGGAGAATTTGCAGAATTTGCAATAGAGTCAACATCTATATGATCATAAGAATCTGCCACAAAAGTATTTGAACCTGAAGATAATTCAACAGTATGATTATATTTTGGAGTTTTTCTGGTTTGATTTTCTTTTATTGCTTCAATTAATTGATTACTTTTTTGTGATTCTCTTATTTGATTTGTTTGATTTGTTTGATTTGTTTTATTTGTTTG
>PQFF01000315.1:0-28751 GCA_003547095.1 Diversispora epigaea | reverse complement strand
TTGTTTGATTTGTTTGATTTGTTTGATTTGTTTGATTTGTTTGATTTGTTTGATTTGTTTGATTTGTTTGATTTGTTTGATTTGTTTGATTTGTTTGATTTGTTTGATTTGTTTGATTTGTTTGATTTGTTTGATTTGTTTGATTTGTTTGATTTGTTTGATTTGCTTGATTTGTTTGATTTGTTTGATTTATCTGATTTGCTTGATTTGTTTGATATATTGAAATTTGATTTGTTTGAATTTGATTATACTTTGGGGATTCAATTGTTGTTGTTGTTGTTAAAGATTCCATGGTTGTTGGAGATTCTATTATTGTTGAAAATTCCATTGCTGTATCATCATGCTTTTGTGAATCTACAATTTGATCACTGTAATTTTTAACTTCTGTAATTTCATCCTTTGAAAATTCCTTAGCTTTAAAGTATTTTTGAAGTTCCGAAATTTTATTGTTTTTGAATTCCATATTTTCATATTTGGATGCTATAGGTGATCGATTATATTTTGGAGTTTTTGGAGTTTTCGGAGTTTTTGGAGTTTCGGCTATTTCAACTATTGGATCTAAGGAGGCTTTTCTTATTAATGATTCATACTCTCTTATTTTTGCCGTTACAGCCGCAGCACTTATAGAATTTCTATTAGCAGAAGGTTTAGGTATATTAAGATATTGATCAGAAATATTACTAAGATCTAATGTTTGCCTAAAAGGACCAAAAGGAGTTGATGGTGTTGTAGCATAAGGAGTTGTAGTTGGGGAAGTTGTATTCATTTCATCTGTTCGATAATTATATTCCAAATTATTGGTTATAGAAGCTTGTTTAATTGCATTAATTAATAAATTACAGGTAGAACCTTGAGGTGTCATATAAACCGATTGCATTGGAGAAATTGCTGAATCTATTGAAGCTGTATGTTGATGATTGTGATGATGAATTCCCTGAACTTCACCACCATTTTTATTTTCAATATTTAAATTATTACCATTATTATTATTATTATTATTATTATTATTGTTATTATTATTATTATTATTGTAGTTATTATTGTAATTATTATTGTAATTATTATTGTAATTATTATTATTGTTGTTTGAATTATTGGAATTATTCATATCGTCTATGCTATTAACTTCTGTATTTGCTTCAAAAAAAATATCTCCGTCACTTGAAATACTCCCTTGGGAAAATTTTGGTTTAAGCTTCACAAAAAGAGACATAAATAATTTATAAACTTATCCAGTTTATAAATTTTTATATAATTAAGATAAAGATAACACTTGGAGGAAAAGTTATAACAAAAAGAGGATATGAAACATATATATATATAAAATAAAAAAATATAATAAAAGAATGTAATAAAATTTAATAAAGTTTGATAAAATTTGATAAAATTTGATAGATAACTTTAAAAAAATATATATATTTTTGAGGGACTCCTTAAAATTTTCCCTCATAAAATTTTCCTATTCTTCAATACACTTCACGATACATCAAGAACTGTTAGTAAAATAAGAAAGAAGTTTGAAGTTAACTTCCTTGTCTAACGGGGGAGAGAGAAGGTTAAATAAAACTGCCGACTGACGATTTATTGCAGTAAATTAGGAAACAAACTAAACAATATATATTTCAAAACTGTACATAATGTCTACATTAAATAATTTTTTTTGCAAAACGTTCAATTAAATTTGTTGATAAGTACTAAACGATAACAACCGATAACAAGCGATACGAAGTGGTGCATCGTTTGTCAAATACATTGATTAAGGAAATCAGGGTTGTTTAGATGTTACTTGAAGATGATCAAAATTTCCACAATTATTATTTAAAAAGAATTTTTACCAAAGATGGTAAAATGTAATAAATGTAATAAATGCAAAATATTAAAAAAAGCTGTAAACAATACAATGCATAAATTAACTGTTTGTGGTTACAATGATTTTAGTACAAATAATATAAATAATATAAATAATATAAATATAATAAATATAATTTTTAATTTTTATTATTATTATTATTATTATTAATTTTAATTAAATTAATTTTTTAATTTTAAATAATCAAGTACCATATTGTGCTTTATAGAATGAAGGTGGAAGATTTTCTAAAATCGAAGTAAACGGTCTCTCAACGATTACTAAAGTATTAGAACTAATAAAATCAACAAACATCAAAGGTTGATATCTTTGAACAAGTTGAAAATTAATGTTGTGTTCATTCAATAATTTCTTTCCTTTCTTTTGTTGAATCGGTAATTTCTTTTGCCATCCATTACATGGTTCAAAACATAACAGTCTTTCTTCATTACATTTATCAAAATCTATTAAACATAAATAATTATCTGCCCAAAGTATTATTGCATTTTTTTCAGGATTAAATGAACAACCGATAATCTTGTTTTCTAATTTTAAAAATTCTTTTGGTAGGTTTTGAGAATATTTTTGTGACCAATCTGTTAACTTCTTTAATTTTACGTCAAAGATAAAAAATTCATTGGAAGCTAAAGTAATAACAAGAATGGGAAGAGATAAATGAAAACTCAAAGTTGTATGAGTTGAACCATATTTAGGGAGAGATGTATAATACTAAATATATATATATATATATGCGTGTGTTAGAGATAAAAAAAAAATAATAAAATAAATTAATAATTATAATAAATAATATTTTTTAATTTATTAATATAATTTAATGATTTACCTCAAGATTTTCCAAATCATATATATTGATCCGATTACAAAGATCTCCTGTAGCCAACCATTTACCATCACCACTCACGGCAATTGAGATGACTGTCTCTATTGGATCGTCATCTGTTGGATTTGCATGTTGATCGAATTTTTTTAGAAAAATTATTTCATTTCGTTGCCAATTTTCGAGATCCGCAACTGCTACAACTGAATCAACATAAACAATTAAAAGTTTTGTCCCATCAGGAGTAAATAACAATTGATGTGCTCCAATGCATCGTCCATTTACAATATTTTGAGGAAATTTTATTTTTTGAATGGATAATTTTCTTTTGGTTGATGACTAAAGAAAGGAAAAAAAAAATAAATAAATATCAACAACAACAACAATAATAATAATAATAATAAGATGCTGATCATTACTTCACGGGAAATATAAAATGCAACATACATGTTCTTGTACTTTAAAAATTTTTACTATTCTTGTATTAGCCACAGCAATCCATTCACCATCTTCTGAAATAGCACTTGCAGTTAGATAATGACTTTCCTATTATTATAAAATAATAATCGTAATAGAAAATATTAAAAATATTAGAATATTTTTTTCAATAAATTTAAAATTCTCTAACATTCATACATAATATATAATTCAAATAAAACTTACCTTCAAGGACATTTCTAAAATAGCCTTTTGTGGTTTTACCAAATCTAAACGTGGAATTTGTTCAAGCTGCCATGAATCCGGTAAAACAGCTGTTATATTATATATTATGTTATTAATCTGTTGCGTATGTTATGGATTCCCAAAGAAAATGTTTTTAGAGAAAAATGGTTGAAATCATTAAAATCACCTTCACCCAATTCCCACAACTTTATTTGATCATTATTTCGATACATTAATAGTCGCTTGGATTTTGATATACAAATCAAAGGTTTTTGAGGTATATATGGTAATTTTTTAATATTTCCTCTAAGAAACTTGTTATATGAATAAACAATCATTTCAGTATCTACACCTAAATTATTTAAACAAAATTTGTTAGGCTAATTGATATATTAATTGATATATATTAATTTAATATATATAATATATTTGAATACAACCTCCAGAAACAAAAACTTGATCTTCAAGTAACGCGATTGATCTCACATCATGTAAGTGAGATCGTCGAAAACCAACCAATACCCAATTTCTTTGGATATAATCCAATTTATTATCATCTTCTTTCAATGTATCTGTATCCATTGTTTTTTGATCAACAACGCGAAATAAATTGCATTTTCGATCAACTCCGGAAGAAACAATTAAACTTCCTTCCTATAGAAAATCAAATATCAAGAAATAAGTTATTAAAATAATCATACCCAGAAAAATTACTTTACATAATAAAAAAAAAGGAATTTATGTCTCAAAATATTACGCGATTGGTCACTAAACAAAGAACATCAGCATCATGAGCTTTGAATTTTTGTAGCACAGTACCAGTTTTTCCATCCCAAAAATAAATATGACCGAGTGAATCGCCACTGATAATTGTGCCGTCTCTAATATTTTTTATTAATTGTTATATTATTATTTTAAGAAAAGCTCGATTAAATCAAATCATAATTATAATTCAATTCAATTCAATTATGCATACCGAAGTACATTTATCGCCCAAACAATAGTATCTTTGCCTTTTAAAATGTCTACTGTCATTCTTTGAATTATGCGTTCTTGATGATATAGAAAAAAAAAACATGATTAAATAAATCTTACCTAAAAAAACAAAAACAAATAATTTTATTAAATTTTATCGTACTCACTACTACGCACGTCCCATTGAACAATGTTACCATCCGAAGAACCAGTGAATATATATTTGTCTTCACAATCCCATGCCAAAGACATAATTTTGGAATTATTTCTCATAAATTTGTGTATTAAAATTAATTCCTCATCCTCGATATCGAAAATGCATAAACCTCCGTCTTCACAACCAACGGCCAAAGAAGTATTTGCATAATTATTTTTTAGGCACCAAACCGCACCTCCGTATGAATCGATTGATTTCTAAAAATTATAAATGTTTAATTGAGTAAAAAGTTCATTAAGTAAAAAAAAAAAAAAGCCATTGAGTAAAAGATCGATTACATTAATAATAAATTTTGTTAAAGATTAATGACCTTTTGTCTTAATGTGATCGTATCCCATTCAATTATCATCCCATTAGAACTTCCAGAAAATAATCTCGGAAGTTTGGATTCCGTATCCGATAAGTTCGTTTGATGTACCCAGGTAAGAGCTTCAACAGACGTATTTTTTTCACCGGGTATTGTCTTTGAAAAATTTAATAGATGTTTTTTTAAAAAATAAATAAATAAATAAAATAAAATACAAGTCGTGTAAAACATACCTTTTCTAAATTCCATTGAGTTTGAGGATTCCATATTTCAATATTTCCATTTGCTCGACCACAAGCAAGAATTGGTCGAGTTGTTGGGGGTGTAAAAGCCAGAGCATTAATAGCCGCAGGCATAAAATCAACGAAACGACATCTGTGAACAATCATTTTTTTTACGTCAAAAAAATTTTTTTTTTATCAAAAATCTAATTTCCAATATATCTTATAGAGATATTTCATAAAGATATCTGATATCGTTATTTTATTAAAAATCTAACTGCGATTTTTAAAACTGTTATATGGACAACGAAGGACGATCGTGTGTTTATGGTTTGAGACATCAAGTAAATAACTTTTCTTATTAAGTATTATTAAGTTGGTTTTTTTATGTATCAATTTATTAATGTGAATCTGGTACGCATAGACAAGATGTCTTACTGCTGTTATTGCAGATTCAGAATCCGAACAAAATAAATTTTTAGTTGGCACTCAATCTCTCAAACGTGAAAATGAGGTTCTTACATTTTCAAATTATTTTATTTTCTAATGTTTTTTTTCTTTTAATAATTAATATAAAGCCGAACTTTTTTTTAATATGATAGTTAGATTCATTTAATTAACTTTTACGAAGATGAGTTTGAAATTACTAGTACTATTTATCGACACGTAGAAGAAGTATGGGACATTTCTGCATGTCCTTTAAAAAGTGAACTCTTTTTTACCTGTTATAAAACATGTTAATATCTTTCTTCTTTTTTCTTTTTTAATGTTAGAATTGCTTTTAATTATTACTTAATTTTCTATTTTGCTTCGAAAATTAATATTGTATTTTTTAATTGTCTATATTTTAGTTGATTCTTCAAATGCTAAAGCTAAATTATGGCGAATGGGTGACCCAAATTTATCTGTAGAAGGTCAAGATACTAAATTTCAATCTCCCAGAACTTCGGTTGCTCCACATTTACCATTGGAAAATGTTATCGAACTTAACGTGGATGCAAATATTAAAAAGTTAGTCATTAAAAAATTTAATACTCTTTATTAGTAAAGATGTTTTAACACACATATATTTTTTACATAGAATCTTATGGGATCCCACAAAAAAGTTGAATCAAATTGTGTCGATTCATGATTCTTCTTTTAGTGTTTGGTCCTTTGATGATCAATTGAGTTCTGTTAAGGTATAAAAATATTGAGAGAGTGAGATTAATTTAAAATTACTTTAGAGATTTCTTTAGAGATTATTGTACGTAGCATGTATTTAATATTAACAATATTTAATAAATCATGTATTATGAATCTATTTTCTATTTAGGAACCCAACACAATTGATTTTTCTTCAGAAAATGAAAATTCTTTATCATTGACGACAGGAACTTGGAATCCGAATCGACCTGAAATTGCAATTGGAAAAGAATGTGCGATTCAAGGCTGGGATCTTAAATCACATAAGTGAGAAATATATATAATAATATTCGAAAACTATAATACATTTTAATGGTAGTACAAGATTAATAAGATTCTGTGAAATTTAAATATTAGTATGACATTTAATATTGAGGGAGCTCATTCGGTACTTGTTCGTGCATTGGATTTTAATCCAAACAAGCCGCACCAATTCGCATCAGCGGGTGATGATTGTAAAGTAAGATTTTGGGATTTAAGGAATACTTCTGAAAGTATTAAAGAAATATCCGATCATACACACTGGTATGATATTATACAATATTGTTACATTATTCAATAAATATATATATATACATTTATATTTACATATATTTATATGGAATATTTAATAAAAATTGATTTTATTTTTTAGGGTGTGGGCTATTGCTTATAATCGTTTTCATGATCAACTTTTTTTAAGTTCGGGTTCGGATTGTCAAGTAAATCTTCAAAGCATTGTATCTATTTCTTCAGCCGCATTTCAATACAACGACGATGATATATCAGATGATGAATATCAGGATATACCAGCGTACGCATATATATCTATACCTTTATACTTTCTTTTCTTAATAAAATTATCAATAAATTTTTTAATTTTTTAAAATAATAATAGAAACCCGACAGACGGTTTAGTTAGAACTTATGATCAACATGAAGATAGTGTATATTCGGTTGCTTGGAGTGCATCCGATCCTTGGATTTTTTGCTCTTTATCATATGATGGAAGAGCTGTTATTAATAAAGTACCAAGCGAAGAAAAATATAAAATTATTTTGTAATATTAAATTATATTTTTATATTTATTTTATTTAACATTCTTAACTTTCACCTGAAGGAATTCTTATTTTATTTAATTTTTTTTATTATTATAATTTTTATTTATTTATTTATTTTAATTGATAATATTATTTTTTTTTATTTCATTTTTTTTTTTATTTCATTTTTTTTTATTTCATTTTTTTTAGATAAGAATACATTAAACGCATGAACTTTTGCAACTTTTCAAGAATATACAATTTTTTTAAGACATTTTGCTAGAAATTAATAATCTTTCGATGTAGAAATAAAGTTACCTATTTGTGTATAGATAATTGCAGAACTTTTTTTTTAAAAAAAATGTAAAATTAATTTAAAGGTTATNCCGACAGACGGTTTAGTTAGAACTTATGATCAACATGAAGATAGTGTATATTCGGTTGCTTGGAGTGCATCCGATCCTTGGATTTTTTGCTCTTTATCATATGATGGAAGAGCTGTTATTAATAAAGTACCAAGCGAAGAAAAATATAAAATTATTTTGTAATATTAAATTATATTTTTATATTTATTTTATTTAACATTCTTAACTTTCACCTGAAGGAATTCTTATTTTATTTAATTTTTTTTATTATTATAATTTTTATTTATTTATTTATTTTAATTGATAATATTATTTTTTTTTATTTCATTTTTTTTTTTATTTCATTTTTTTTTATTTCATTTTTTTTAGATAAGAATACATTAAACGCATGAACTTTTGCAACTTTTCAAGAATATACAATTTTTTTAAGACATTTTGCTAGAAATTAATAATCTTTCGATGTAGAAATAAAGTTACCTATTTGTGTATAGATAATTGCAGAACTTTTTTTTTAAAAAAAATGTAAAATTAATTTAAAGGTTATTATAAAAAATAAATAAAATCAATAAAAAAATGTTTATCTTACCTTTAACTGCAATACTCCTATCTCCAGAAGATGAAGCCGTGGGTAACCGAGACCCTGTTTTCAACAACTGCAACAATAAAAGAATTATTAAAAAAAATCCCTATAATCTTTTGATTCTTTTAATTCTTTTAATAGGATTTGTTGAAATATTCTCTATATATTCTATACATATCTACTATGTCTTCATCCATCCTCAGTAATTTGTCCACATGGGTTCAAAGCTGCAAATAATAGTTAAATTGTTTTTTAACCTAAATTCATAAAATAAAATGGTATTACATAACCATACAACACCGGAGCCAACTTTTTTCTTTATGTTGATTGAAAGTAGAAGTAGATTGTTGGCTAGTGATCAATGTGTCTTGTTGGGTGCTGGTTAATATATCTTGTTGGGCGGTGGCAGATGTGGTGCCAATCGTTTCCTCTTTAATTTCCTCCTTAATTTCAATATTGACTGAAATTATTATTGTTATTTAAAAATAATATAAATTAAATTATTTAAATGAAAAATTAGATTTGATATGATATGATATTAAAATATTTAGGTACCACTTTCTTTTTTTCGTGAACGGTTTCGTCGATCTTCTTTGTCGGTCGCATCTTCGTCCTCGAAGGGACGTTTTACTGAAGTCTTAGTCGTTATTAATCTAGGAAGTACTGGTACAAAAGATTTAAAGCTCGACATTATTTCCACGACATGCCCTTTCACTTCGTCCCTTATTTTAGTTTCCTATTCAAGAATGAATGAATGGAATGAATGAATTAATTAATTTATGAAAACTCAATTAATTAAAAATATTATTAAAATAATGTACAAACATTATTAAGAGTGTCGCCAAATAATAGGGACTCATTTTTACTAAAATCACTTCCTCGATATTTCAATCCTGGCACATCCAAAATCAATCCTTTATTAAATAAATAAAAAAAAGTCAAAATCATTAAATCATTATTGGTTTGAAATTTCTGAAATATAAATAATAAATATAAATAACATTAAACTGAATAATAATAATTACCTCCCGTGGGTTCAATTCCCTCCATTTGATTTGAACTTTGACTTCCTTTATTATACACAACATTATCTCGAGTGGTAGTATTATTTGATATCGATGCCGATGTTTTGTCGGATTCAAACACTTCCATTTGATTTATTTGATTTAAACTTTGAACTTCTTTATTATACACAACATTATACTGAGTAGTAGTATCATTTAATGTTGACGTTGATGCTTGTGATGCTTTGCCTTTAGCATTTACAATTTGCATAATTACATCCAATGCATTCGCTCGAACGAAAGGGGGAATATAACCTAGACATTCTCCAATTTCATTCGTATCTTCTGGCATTTTCTCGGCGAGAAGGGAGAGCGTCTTATTTGATAACACGTAACTTAATTTCGTAATGTAAATACATTAAATTTATTTTATAATGGAAATGTTAATAAAATGTTAATCATAGATTAAGTTATTTTATATACCTTATCCCCTCATCCTTTAATCTTGCAATACAATCTCGCCATTCATGAAGAGCTTTAAAAACCGCTACCTATAATATTTATTAAATTATAAAATTATAAATAAAGACTGGTTTCTTTTTGATTCTAATGTGACCAACCTGTTTTTCATTAAAAGATGTATTCCATTTTGCCAACAACTTCTTATACCCTCCTGGACCTTCTCCACTTTTATTATAACGGAAAGTCGCATGGACTCTAAGCGAAACCTGAGCTGAACGTTCAAGAGTTGCTTCTAAACGTGTTAAATGTTCAGAGGAACTCGTTATTAGTTCATTACGCATAAGATCATAGATATATAACAAATAATGTGTATCAGCGCGCGCATAATTTAACATTTCTTCAGTTAAAGGCCTCAACCGCCAGTCTGCCAATTGATATTTTTTATCCGCAACCACATTACAATAATGTTTTAATAAATAAGCTAACGAATGTTGAGGCATTTCTATTCCCCCCAAAAAAATAATAACAATTAATATTATAATTAATAAAAATAATTAATATTGAAATATTATTGGTTAGGGAAACAATTAAATTCTTACCCAAAACGTGAGATGCAACACCAGTATCAAACAAATTGACAACATAAACACCAAAATCTTTTTGTAACCAAATGATATCATAATCTGCCCCATGTAAAACCTATAAATAAAGAGTCATTGGAATTTATTCAAAAATTATGTTTTTAATATTTCATAAAAAGAGAAAAATCAAAAATCAAAAATACCTTTAAGATATTAGGATTTGTGAAGGACTTATTAAGTAAATGAAGACGACTTCTTAATTCCAAAACATCTACAATAAAATCTTCTTCGCGTGTGCTTATTTGCATAAGGCAGGTAAAACCAAGATAAGATCGATAACTATGATGCTATACAGATGCAGATGAAAGAAAAGATTCAAAGTAAATAAATTATCTCGATTTTAATAGTTTAAAAATTAAAATTTTGAAATATATGAATATATAATATCATAAAATAATTTATTTACTTCAAGATCAACTGCAATTTCTTGGGAATTTTCAAGTTTCCTACACATATCTAACAATTCATCCAATTTATCAACCCAAGTATATGAAGTTGATTGGATGGGAAGATATTCGATAGGTTCCTTATATTCAAAAATTCCACTTGGATATATAATATTCGTTATTTCATAATGATATGGATGAGGATTACTAAAAATTGATTGAGTTTTGTTAATATTTAATATGGCTTTGACAATATGATTTGAAATAAACAAATACCATTTTCCCTCTTTTATCCCTTCTATATCTAGTGGTACTCGTGAATTGGGTTTATCTGGAAGTTTTGGGACAAATGGTGCTCCAGAGTTATCAATCTTATCTTCAAACTTTATTTGTGGACGACCAATAAATCTTGAATGCCTACTGTTAACTTCACCAGACTTACAAGAGTGAAATAGTGAAAATTTATTAACTCAGAACAACTTATAAAATACTAATTCAAAAAAAAAACCACTATACAAACCTTAATCCTTTTATGTACTTTTTCAGCTGTAGGAGTTAATTTTTTAGGTTTTAGTTGTGTAGGAATTGGTTGGGTCGGAGTTGGTTGGGTCGGAGTTGATAGGGTCGGAGTTGGAGTTGGAGTAGGAGTTGATTGGGTAAGAGAAGACAAAACTGCAGATTTGTTATGACGGCCGCTGACTTCCTCCAATGCGATATTCTAAAAAAAATAAAATAAATAAGATATTTAATATATTTGATGCTTCAAGTGTTAACGCATAAACACAAAATTACTGACCGCTTTTTTCATTAAGACGTCGTTCATTTTGATTATATTTGAGTACCATATGTCAGCATCAAAAGCCTCAGTAGCTCCTTCGTATCTTTCAGGGCCGTTAAGATCGAAATTCGCGACCATTTGGTTTAATTTTGTTTTAATTCTCTCAGATAACCCATCCAATTGGTTAGCGAATTGGGAATCGACTGTTCGGTAAAAAGTGACTTCTCCCGAGAGAGCTGCTTTTTGTTTTTTGGTATATTGAGTTATTTCTTTAATTGCCTCTTTACGTATTTTTTTGAAATTTTCTTTGGTGATTGTGGAGCCCTTTGTAGATTCCATTCAGTGAAGGAAAAAAGTTAAAAAATTAAAAATTAAAAAAGTAAAATAGCATAGACTTTTAATGATCTCGTTACACGAAATTTTGATAGACATTATTTAGACCCCATCGAAATTCAAAAAAAGGAAATATTAATGTGGGTATTTATTGTTGTAACTTCCTTTTTTTGAATTTCAACGGAGGATTTTAACTCCAATCAAGATATATGATTTTGACATTTCTAATTAACTAACCATCTGACATCGATAATGCATACTGCGGTTCATCTCGTATTTAGAATTGGTTGACGGGACATATCAAATAATTGTTGTGATAATTCTCATCTCAGTTTGCAGAAAACTTACTAATGACCTCATTCAAGCTAATAAACAGACTTTCCTTCAGCAATAGCCTTTTAATTATGAATTCAAGTTCCATAAGAAATGAATATGATTTTTGATGATGCCATTTGTAAGATTCAACGCGAATGCTTTGTATTACTGCATTAAATACGTGATGTGTGAAGTACAATATCCAGATCTCCCAACACTGGTAAAGTTGATGTTGCAAGTAATTGGTGGTATCAGCATATTCGGCTAATAGTACAGCCCATCTCTCCTAACACATGATTGATAGAAGCTTGTAAAAAAATTGTTTCGCTTCTTACCATGGTATTTGTTCAAAAAATATTTTCTAAATTATGAAATAAGCAAAAGTGATGTTTAGTTGTTTGCCAAGATCTGTTTACACTAGTCAAAATAGTTCAATTTGGTTAAAATTTGGATGGCAGATTTTCAGCTGAAAGGTAGCTGAAAGTCTACTGATTTTTTTGCCAATTGGTAGTGCCATTCGCTGCCAATCGATATTATTAATTGGCAAAAATAAAATTAAAAAAAAACAAGGAAATGGTAAGTAAATTTAGTCAATATGGTTTTAAATGAGCTAAAGTTCATAATCGATTCCAAAATTCGCCTATTATATATCTTTTTAATATAAATTTTTTTTCGCTATATGCCAAAGATCGCCCAAGTTTAATAAAATTTCCAATATATATATACTATCTTTGCCATGAGAATAAGAAAAATTTTATAATCAAATTTGTTCACATCTAACCAACATTTTCTATTTATTTTCTATTTATTACTCGTCATGAAATACAACCTAATCACTCCATAATCTTTAGTTTGGCCTAGCTCTTGTGCCACCTATTGAAAGTAAATGCTTTTTAAAAAATCATACTTTGGAAAAAAATTAATTGTACGTTCTAACAACTCTATATGTACTATGCAGGTTATGTATTTAGGGTCCATAACAAAATGTGGGCAGGTACACACGGAATGCTTGATGTCAGTGTGGATGGATCTGGAGGTTCGTATGCTCCCAATGATTTTCATGTTGATGTATCCGATCAAACAAAAACTTTCAACCTTGAATTCAGTGTCGAGGCTTCAACTGAAAGTGTTAAGAAACGTGGACCATTCACAAATGATTGGGATTACTGTTGGAAATTTTCTGGTAGTATAGATGAATGGGACATAGACCAATGTTAGCTAGCCTAGTAATATCTCCCCTTTCTTTGTTTCTTTACTAAAAAATAATTAATATTTTCATATTAACCATAATTGGGTCATTTCATTTTACTGTACAATTAAACAACAAAGTAATTTAATTCTACCAGTTTCTTTAAAATACAGTCCGTTAAATTTGATTTGTTCATGTCAATCATTTTATTGTGATATTTTTCTTTTTTGTAACTAAAATTATAACCCTAATTCGGTATAAATTTATTATCAGAAAACAAATGCATTTATATAATGACTATATAAAGCTTAAAGATACCCTTAAGAGGATATACCTTACTATTATACAAATATGGCATTTCGTCGCTGTGAAATGTGGCTGGAGAATGTATTCGACATACTAGTGTCATTTCATAGTGACACTCACGATGACACCTTTGCATAGATTTTTTAAGTTTTCGAATGGATTGGCTATGTTTTTCTATTCTTGTCACTATGTCACTATTGTCACTATAGAATTATAGGAAAAAAAATCGTTACCTTATGGCAGTGTTGTACATTTTTAATGTCCAAAGCTTTTTTTGGATGTCCATGTCCATGTTCAAGCATGTCCAAACTCTAAATATTTGAAATATTAAAATAAAAAATATATGATTAAATTCACCGACTTGCTTTAAATATTTTTACTTATAAATGAAGGGTCTATACCCCCAGCCTGGGGGTCCCAGGAATTGGGAATGATATTGTGTACTTTTTCTGGAAATATCAATATTCTTGACGTGATAATGCTGCCAAAATATCGTAAATTTGTAAATTAAATGCACAAATTAAGATATTTGATTTCGAATATCTTTTTTATTAAAAAAATATTACTAAAGTACATCAAAGAACTAACCACTGCTATGTTAAATATGTTAATAATTACCCAAAATGAATTTAATATGATTACAATTGAATTTCTGTTTCCCAAAACCCATAAAAAATGTAAAAATAAAATCTTTTTTAATATACAAATGATAACAATTTCTTTTTTTTTTTTTTNCCAAAGCTTTTTTTGGATGTCCATGTCCATGTTCAAGCATGTCCAAACTCTAAATATTTGAAATATTAAAATAAAAAATATATGATTAAATTCACCGACTTGCTTTAAATATTTTTACTTATAAATGAAGGGTCTATACCCCCAGCCTGGGGGTCCCAGGAATTGGGAATGATATTGTGTACTTTTTCTGGAAATATCAATATTCTTGACGTGATAATGCTGCCAAAATATCGTAAATTTGTAAATTAAATGCACAAATTAAGATATTTGATTTCGAATATCTTTTTTATTAAAAAAATATTACTAAAGTACATCAAAGAACTAACCACTGCTATGTTAAATATGTTAATAATTACCCAAAATGAATTTAATATGATTACAATTGAATTTCTGTTTCCCAAAACCCATAAAAAATGTAAAAATAAAATCTTTTTTAATATACAAATGATAACAATTTCTTTTTTTTTTTTTTCTGTTTTATTATTTATATTCAGTGAGCATGTCTCTCAGCCATTTTATTTAAAGCCGAACCTGCTTTAAACCATTCAATCTGATTTTCATTAAAAGTATGATTAACTTGAAGATCAACGACCTCTCCCGTTTTTTTATGAAGTCTAAGTGTTAACGGTTTACCGGGGGCGAAATTAGTTAATCCAACAATTGATACTTTGTCACTTGGTTCAACTTTATTATAATCTTCTGGTTTGGAAAATGTAAGAGGTAACATCCCTTGTTTTTTTAGATTGGTTTCGTGAATTCTAGCAAAGGACTTCACAATTACTGCTAAACCATTTAGATGCCGAACTTCCAAAGCTGCATGTTCTCGTGAAGAACCTTCTCCATAATTTTCGTCACCAACTACAACCCATCCGATACCTACGAAAAATCAATATTTAATATGTTATATTTACATCGAAATAGTAAACTATGAATAATTAATTTATTTTTATATGTCACCTTTTGCCTTATAAGATCGCGCAACATTAGGTACGGTATCATAGTCTCCACTTAATAAATTCTTAACTTTATTGACTGAATCATTCTCAGCGTTAACGGCTCCAATCAACATGTTATTTGAAATATTGTCCAAATGACCACGGTATTTAAGCCAAGGTCCGGCCATTGATATATGATCCGTGGTACATTTTCCTTTAACTTTAATTAAAATAGGTATTTCTTGGATATCTTTACCATTCCATTTGGAGAATGGTTCCAATAACTGAAGTCGATTGCTTTTAGGATCAACATGTACATCAACTGAATCACGGTCCTTTGGTGGAGCTTGATATGTATCCTTACCAGGATCATAACCACGAGGAGGCAATTCATCTCCAATTGGATTGTGAAATTTGAAAGGTTTTCCATCTTTACCAATAAGGTTATCTGCAAGGGGATTAAATCTAAGATCACCTGCAAATACCATCGCTGTTACAATGTCTGGAGAAGTGACAAAAGCGTGAGTTGCGGGATTAGCATCATTACGTCCTGTAAAATTTCTATTATATGATGTTACAATTGAATTTTTTTCTCCTTTCTTAACATCCTTACGATCCCATTGCCCTATGCATGGACCACAAGCATTAGCTAAGACTATTCCGCCAGCATCTGTTAATACTTGCTCTTGACCATCACGTGCAATGGTGGCACGAACTTGTTCGGAGCCAGGAGTGATTGTAAACATGGACTTTGCCTTGAGACCATGATCAAGAGCTTGTTTCGCAATTGATGCGGACCGAGTCATATCTTCGTATGAAGAATTTGTACATGAACCAATCAAACCAACTTTTAACTCTGATGGCCATGAATTTTTTTCGACTGCCTCTTTAAATTTACTTATAGGAGTGGCCAAATCGGGCGTGAAAGGTCCATTGATATGCGGTTCTAATTCTGATAAATTGATTTCAATAACTTGATCGTAATGAGCGTTTTCATCCGCGCGTAAATTATGAGCAAAAGATTCTGCGTAAGATGCAATTTCGGAACGTTTTGTGGCACGCAAAAAGTCAACCATACGTTTATTGAAGGGGAAAACTGATGTAGTGGCTCCGATTTCTGCACCCATATTACAAATCGTGGCCATTCCGGTACAAGATAGTGATTCAACACCAGGACCAAAATACTCGATTATCGCACCAGTACCACCTTTAACAGTTAGAATACCAGCTACCTTAAGGATTACATCTATCATAATACATACCCAAAATTAAGTAATGTTATAAATATAGTCCTGAGAGGTGAATATAAATTCATCTTCGAATATGCAAACCTTTGGGAGCTGTCCATCCGCTTATTTTACCGGTCAACTTTACACCAATCACATTCGGACATTTCAATTCCCAAGGAATATCGGCCATAACATCAACGGCATCAGCACCACCGACACCAATAGCAATCATACCTAAACCTCCTGCATTTGGTGTGTGAGAATCAGTGCCAATCATAAGACCGCCGGGAAAAGCATAGTTTTCCAGTATAATTTGATGGATGATGCCAGAGCCGGGACGCCAAAAACCAATATTGTATTTTGCGCAAGCGGTGGATAAGAAATCATAGACTTCAGCATTGATTTTTATTGCACGTTCTAAATCTTTGGATCCCCCTATTTGTGCTTCAATTAAGTGATCACAGTGTACAGTAGTCGGAACTGCAACTTCTGGCATTCGTGCAGACATGAATTGTAGAAGGGCCATTTGAGCTGTAGCATCTTGACAAGCAACGCGATCAGGACGTAACCTAAGGTACGATTTCCCACGTATAATTTCTTGTCCATGTGGCTCGTCCAAATGGCCATAAACGATTTTCTCGGAATATGTCAAAGGTCGTCCTAACCTAGTATAAAATAAAAAAGTGATCGTTTTTTATTTAATTGAAATTTATAAAATATAAATCTTTTATAATAACGAAGACGTAAGTATTAATTAAAAAAAAACCTTTTTTTCACAACGGCCAAGTTATCTTCAATTCTTTGATAATTTAAATACTTGTCAGGTTCAAAATTCGAAAGAGGTACCTTCTTTCTCCCTATGCTTTCGGGAAGAATTTGGGCAAAATTACGTTTTTTGATAGAAAAAACTGGCGGGGCTACAGCCTAATTCAAATTCGAAAAATTTTTTATTTACAAACTAAAATATAATAAAAATAATAAAAATGAATGAAAAGACAGTTCATTCAATAAATGTAAAGCTGACCTTATACGCTCTCGAAAATTGACGAGTGATCATTTTTGCCGTTTTCGAATTTTTCGAAATAGAAAAAAAAGAAAACTGAACTGATAGTAAATCAATCAGTTTTAATTTATCACAAATCAAATTGAATGCATGCTCTATCTTGCAGATGATCTACAAAAAAATAAATAGATGCGGATTTAGATCGACACAAATTTTTTAATGCATAAAGATAATCAGATTTTTCATTCTGTACAAAAAAACAATTTTTTCGCCACCAACACAGGTACAACATAAACGGAAGAAAAATGTCTGTATACCCTCTATACAAAGAGATTTTTCCGCCAACAAGTGTTGAAGAAGTAGTGTGCGCCAATTTTACCTCGTATAACGATGTAAATTTGATAGTTGCACGAACATCGTTTTTGCAGATTTATAAATTTGTCGAAATTGAAACTACAGTGGAAGACGATTTGAATGGGGAAGATGATAATAGCTTATTACAAGGTTATGATAAAGATGATGATCAGGTGAGTAATCGTTCTTTAGTTTTGTTGATTTAAAAAATTGGGTAAAGCAAACTGTAACTAAAACATCCCAAAGTAGAATAGTATATAGAAAAATAATAAAAATCATAATCCATCCTTTACAGTAGTTGATTTTGAAACAGCTTTTAATATCAAAATAAACCAATTAATAAAGATTAAGGATTATTTAGATTTAGCGATACATAGTAAGCGCCTTTGAATATGATCATCAAAAACGTGTTTTTTGAAAAGTCATAGTTCTTTTTTTTCATAAAACGCTTATTATTTGTAGACATATAATTAATATTAATTTAGAAATAACTTCTTAGAGATTTATAATATCAATTAATATAGAGTTAAATAATGTGTAAAATGTTACAAGTTTAAAAATGAATAAATTAATAAAACAATTTCTTTGCTATCAACAAAATTCTCGTTGTTAAAACAATTTTTGTTCTTATACAAACATTTCTTTTTTACATTGTATCATGTGGCTCTAAATTTTAAAATGAATAAATAGAATTTTCCCATTCCAACCTTAAAGCCGGCTAAAAGCCCTTTAACCATGACCGGTCACCTTGAACTTGTTGCACAATATAAACTTCATGGTAATATAACATCAATGGGGGTTGTGCGAACGATTTCAGCTGGAGCCAATGGTATGGATAGTTTATTATTAACTTTCAAGGATGCGAAGGTGTGTTGATTTGATGAACCAATTTTTTTTTATAAAAGTTTTGTTATGAAATCAAAAATCGATTCAAAAGAAAAAATTGCTTTCATCAGATGTCACTTTTAGAATATTCATTAGCGACAAATAGTATTGTAACTGTATCTATTCATTATTATGAGCGTGAGGAATTTAAGGTAATTTTTTTTTTAAAAAAGAAAAAAAAAAGATTAATTCAAGGGTTATGGCTTGGGATTTGGGACCTTGGGAAAAATTATGAAAATTTTTTGGTTTTCATCATTAGTTAGAATTCCTTTCAAATACGCATCCTACGGAGTTAAGAGTAGATCCATTCAATAGGTGTGCTGTCATGAATTTTTTTGATGACAAATTGGCAATTCTTCCATTTCGTCAAGAAGCTTCTTCACATCTGGATAAAGAAGAAATGGCAAGGTAACCAAATATGTTAATTTTTATTGATTAGTATTTAATAATAGTTTTATAATTAATCAATTCTGGAATTTTGGTTAGAAAGTGGCCGTATTTACCAAGTTTTGTTATAGAACTTTCTTCTATTCAACCACGAATCAAAAACGTTATCGACATGAGATTCTTACATGATTTTTATGAACCTACATTGGCTATACTTTTTGAACCATGTCAGACATGGCCAGGGTAATTTAAATATTGACAAATTATTCTTTTAAAAAACTTAATTATTGTATTTTTTGTTCTAATTTTTTTTTTTTAAAAAAATCATATAGAAAGTTAAACTCGACTAAAGATTCTTGTTCACTTGTTGTTGTTTCATTATTAATTTCACAGAAAGCATATCCGATCATTCAATCAATGGATAATTTGCCCCATTCTTGCGTAAAATTAATTTCAATTCCAAAACCTGTTGGAGGGATCCTCATTATATCAGCCAATGCAATTATACACGTAAATCAAAGTTCTAAAGGGATAGGAGTGGCTGTCAATGGATACGCATCCTCGACAACTGATTTTTCACTTGATCATTCATTCGAACATCTTGGGCTTGCACTGGAAGGATTATATCATGTTTTTCTAGATTCAGATGAAATTTTATTTATTTTGCGTAATGGTGATCTATATATTGTGAAATTAATAATTGAAGAACGATCACTAACAAGAATTGAATTAAAGAAAGTTGGTACCAGTACACTTCCTTCTTGTTCTTGTCTAGTAGCAAATGGATATTTCTTTGTAGGATCACGTTTAGGTGATTCATATTTGATTCAATATAAAAAGACTAATGCTGAACATAAAACTAATAATAAGATAAATGGCTTCGATCATAAGGTAATTTATAAACAAAGTTTTTTTTCTAACAATATACTTTTTTGACATTAAAATATTTTCTTTGATTTATAGACGAGAAAAACCACTTCTGATTCCGAAGCAGGTAAAGATAATTTTACTCATTCATCTCTTTTTATTGCAACTATTGACTTCAAATATTGACTTATTATCACATTTAAAAAATAATTGTGCGAATTAGATGCAATAAACAATACAAATAATACGAATAACACGAATAATGCAAATAACCCAAACAATGCAAATAATACTAATAATACGAATAATGCGAATAATGCAAATAATGCAAATTCTTCGGATGGGGGTAACAAATTAGAAGTAAAAAAGTCAATAATTTCTGATTATCAATTTACAATATGCAACACCATCACCAACGTCGGACCGATTGTAGATATGGCATTTGGGGAATTGGCATTTTCTGAAGTAAAGAATCACTTTTAAATTAATTTTCTAGAATATAAAGAGGAAATAATTGAATTTTTTTTTTTAAATTCTTTATAAACAGGAAGAAGCACATTTACATAGCGTACATAAAAATCTTGAATTAGTTTCTTGTTCCGGATATGGTTCAGCCTCATCTTTATGTATATTTCATGTGAGATAATTTAAATTTTATATTATTCAAATTTAAAGTTATTTGATACATTTAATGGTTTTAAATATTTTGTTTTTTATTTTAGCGTAACATAAATCCTACATTATCCAATTCTTTTACAATGAAAGATTGTATAAATATGTGGGCAGTATCCTGTCGAAGTAATATATTTCGAAGCATAAATCTTAATGTTGCAGGTTTGCCAAATAATACATTTAACGGAAACATAGAAGATTATGATAAATTTTTATTTATTTCGAAAAAAAGTAGAACAATGGTAAATAGTGAATTCATTCGGCGATTCAATAATTTGAATTTGTATTAATTTGGGTTATTTGGATTTGTTTTTGTTTTTATTTTTATTTTTATTTTTACATCTAGGTTCTTGCTTGCGGCGAAGAATTGCAAGAACTTGAAAATTCAGATTTCTATACGGAAGGTCCGACCTTGGCTGTGGGAACATTATTAAATGGAACACGTATTCTCCAAGTTTATGCTTATGGCATCCGACTTTTAGATCAAGGTTTGTAGCTATTTCATACTGATAATTTATTTTAATTTATTTTAATTTATTTTAATTTATTTTAATTTATTTTAATTTATTTTAATTTATTTTAATTTATTTCGGTTCACTGGGAAATTTTTTCGAATCTATTTTTAATGATATTTCTTATACAGATGGGAAGCTTGTACAAATAATACAAAATGATAATGTTCCTGAAAAGGATCAAATTGTGTTCGCGAATATTGTAGATCCATATGTGCTGTTATTATTTGATAACGGCAACATAAATTTAATGAAAATCGAAGATGACAAGTCAAAACTCGAATTTCATCCGCCACCATCACAAATTAATGTAATAATGATTTTTGTATATTCCAATGAAATTTATAATAATGTAAATTAATTTTTTAATTTATTTTGTCACTTAATAGGAAATTCCAACTAAATCATGTTGTATTTATCGAGATGATACAAATATTTTTGCATTTGTTAAGGATGTAGCGCATGACTTCTCAAATATTAAAGACCAATTTAAAAATAATCAAAAAAGGAATTTGCCAGAAAAGCCTCAATCTCCAGGATCTGAGCAAGATGACCTTCAAGATGACATAGATGAAACTTCTAAAAAGGATTCCCAAAATATTGAAATGGATATAGATGCTAAAGATAATTCTGATGAGCCATCAGAAGAAGAAGATGATAAAATGATTAGTGATGAAATGTTAACTGGAATTATTGAAGACCCCAAAAAAGAAAGTTACTGGTGCGTGTTGTATCGACTAGATGGTTCATTGGAGGTAAATACAATTGTTTATTTTAACAATTATTTATAGGAGATTCAAGAATTATGATTTTTGATCAAAATATATTTACTTCGTTTATATTTACATATTTAGATTTATAAACTTCCAGAGTTCGAAGAAGTTTTCCATTTTCCACACTTTTATTTGTCACCAGCTGTTCTTGCAGATTTTAAAACGCGACAAAATGTAAAATCTTCAGGACAAACAGTAGAGATTCAAGAAATTTTATTGATAAACATTGGTCAACCCAATAAATATCCTTATCTAATTGTAATTATTTTTTCATATAATTTCTACATATAGTTAAATACAATTAAATTACACAATTTAAATAATAGTAACAAAATTTATCGTTTAGGCACATACTAATGTGGGCGACATCATAATATATAAAGCCTTTCGATATATTCCTGGGATTGACGTTACAGATCCTTTCCAAAAGTCACAAAACCAATTTGAATCGGATAACCGACTCGCCATTCGGTTTTCACGCGTTTCGCATGAGTACATTTCACGTGAAACCATACATAGTGACATTCACGACAAGCCTGTATCAAGGAAATCAACACAAGACCTAAATAATGATGAATTAAATATATCAGATAATGATATTGAAAGATACAGAGTCTTGCTTAGACATACAAAAAAAAGGTTAATCCCTTTCACTAATATTTCAGGTTATTCCGGAATATTTGTGACGGGTGTAAAACCTCTTTGGTTAATTTGTGCAGATAACAATTATTTGAGAGTTCATCCAATGAATGCAGATGGTGAAATACATAGTTTTACTCAATTTCATAATGTTCATTGTGTACACGGATTTCTATATACCAATAATGAAGTAAGTAAATAAAATTCTAGAGAATATTAAATGTAATAATTAAAATATTACCAATTATTTACAACTATTAACATTATTACTATTTAGGATCTTTGTAGGTTATCCGAATTGCCAAAAGATTTCAAATATCATATGGAGTGGCCCGTAAAAAAAATACCACTAGATAGATCTGTTCATGGGATCGAATATCATCCAGAAATGCAAGTATATGCTTTACTTACATCGTCTCCAGTTGATTTTATATTACTTGATGATAATGGTGAATCTGTTGAAACGGAGCAAGGTAACTTTACTCATTTATATCAATTTCTTTTTTCAAAAATTTCTTGCTGACTGTTTTGTTTCTATAGATAGCGCATTTTTTTTACCCGAAACACAAAAATTTGTTCTTGAATTGATATCTCCCATTACTTGGGAGACTGTGGACAGGTTTTTATTATTTATTATTTATATATCATTTTCTACAATGTCTATTTACTTATTAAACTCGAATATATTAAATCTATTATAAGGCATGAATTTCAAGATGATGAACAAGGATTATGTATAAAATGTGTTAGTCTTCAAACAAAATCGACATCAAGCGGTCGTAAATCTTTCATTGCAATTGGCACAGGCTTTTTCCGAGGAGAGGATGTGGGAATGAGAGGAAATGTAAGCTAATTCATCTAAATATCATTTTTCAATTTACTTTTTTTTTTTTAAGAAAAATTATTTTCTTTATTAGGTTTATATATTTGAAATAATTGAAGTTGTACCAGAACCCGATAATCCACAAACAAATCATAAATATAAGTTGTTATGTCACGAAGAGGTTAAAGGTTCCGTAACAGCGATTTGTGATGTCAATGGATACCTATTGACCTGCGTCGGCCCAAAAGTATGTTAAACAATATTAATGATAACTCCGTTAGATTTTTTTTTTCTATAATTAATGGACGTATGTCTTTTTGTTTTAGATATTTATACGAGCATTTGAAGACAACGATCGACTTATAAGTGTAGCTTTCATTGACATTCAAATTTATGCCAATAGTGTTGTATCAATTAAAGATTATATACTTTTAGGAGATGTTTATAAAAGTGTTTGGTTCCTCGGTTTTCAGGTGAAATATTATAAACATTCTTTATTTATCTATTCATTTATTAGAATCTCTAAAATTTATTGTCGTTTCATCATTATAAAGGAGGAGCCCGCCAAACTAGTTTTAGTTGGCAAAGACTATCACGCTTTGGATGTTTCGTGCTCAAGTTTTATAATTGATGAACCCGTATTATATTTCGTAGTTGCTGATATGGATAGAAATATTCACTTGTTTCAATACGCTCCATATAGTAAGTATATATTTTCTGATTTTATTATTAATTATTAATAAGAAATAAGTAATAGAATTTGATTTTTTTTTTTTTTTTACTATAAAGATGTACAATCATTCGCTGGTCAGAAGCTTATACGCCGAGGCGACTTTCATATTGGTGGACAAATTAAAACTATTATATCATTACCAAAAAAAGAGTTGGTAAGAAAGGATTTCTCTTTCGACCAAAGCACTCCCCCAAGATGGATGGAAGAAGAGAATAACGGATATAAACAACTATGTTTGTGTGGTAAATGAAGATACTTTATTGCCCATTATTATTTCATAAATTTTTATTTAATTATCTATTGTTTTTAGGAACTCTCGATGGAGGTATTGGCATGGTTACTCCAATACCAGAGAAGATGTATAAACGAATGCAATTATTACACGTTCAAATGGTGAACGGAATACAACATCCTGCGGGTCTAAATCCAAAATCTTTTAGGCACATATACATATTTTTACCTTTTTTATTCAATTTTTTTTTTAAATCATTTTATGCTAAAAGAATATATATTATTATTTTTTTTCAATCAAAGGCTTTTACAATCAAAACAACGATTAGCCATTAATCCTGCAAAAGGAATATTGGATGGTGATTTATTAATGCAATTTCCAAACCTGGCTTTACACAGACAACGCGAAATGACTAAGCAAATTGGAACAACGATTGAAAGAATTATGGATGATTTATTGGTGGTTCAAGAATCTTGTGATTACTTTTGATCAATTTTTGAAGAAATATTATTTGAATGCATGTATATTTTTAAAGTTAGAATGTTTATACATTGTTTATTTATGTATGCTTGTGTATTTTATATATTTATATTTGCCTGCACTAAGCGCAAATTTACTTTGACTTAAGAACCACAAATAAAAATATTTTAAAAATATAATTTGTTATACTGAATTATTTTACACATTTCTCTGGGAGGTTGCTTTTGGTTCTCGTTCCTTTATTTTTCTTTTTCCTATGAAAAAGAAATTGACAATTTGTTATATAATATAATAAAAATTTCTGTATCAAATATAAAATTATCATTTACCTTTATCTTTTTCAGATCCTTCCACTTTATGAAAATTATGCTTTAGAACTATCACTCCGCGGTGATAATAAAGTTGAGATGTCAATCTTATTAAGACTGCTACTTCTTTCTATTTCCGAGAGAATAGATATACCTACATCATATATTTCACGTCTATTTTGGAAATTATAGCTCATATTGTCAGGCCTTATTCCGTATTTAATATTTGCCAATTTTTTAGATATTTGCATTATTTTTCTACTCAAATGAACGCTCCTCGCCTTACCTAAATGATAAATATATGAGCAAATAAAACAAATAAAAAATATAATAAAAAACTAAAAAATAAATCCAAGACATGCCTTCAGCAGATAATTTATTATTCATTTGAATTAAATGTTCCTTCCGCGATTTCAATAATTTTGTAAATGACATATCAATTGTATAAATTCTCGAATATTTTGCATCAATCGTTTTTATTTTTTTTTCAGCACGATCTTTGCTTATTGATGAATTAACAATATGTTTTCTTGGGTTATGTGAACATAAAGAATAACTTTCGCTAGAAGATAAAACGGTATCACATATAAAATGTAACGGTCGACACGGAGACTCAGAGATACTCAGAGGTGCTCGGGAATAAATTTTATGTCGAGGAAAAGGTGATATTGAATAACTATCTTTGCCAGTGTTAAATTGTTCACGATAGGATAGATTTGAATTATCAGTCTGTATAGCAATATCGCTACTCTTTTTTGAAAAAATGGATTTATGAATGTTTTTGGGCAATGGAGATTTTTTATTGCTCTCCTTTGCTACCTTCCCGTTCATTTTATTTTCTCTCCTTTTAGAGGTTTCATTAACATTTGCTCTTATTTTGGTGTTATTCATAGTAATTTGATGGTTAGTATTATTTTCTTCCCCGGATAAAAATTCATCACTCAAATTTTGATTGTAATTAACTCTATGACTAATAATCCTGTCTTTGTTCCTTGATTTTGTGATATGGCTTTTCGGTTGAGAAATCTTTGCTTTGGAATTTTTTGAATTATTTGAGCTCACCAAGGAACTTTTTAATGAAGTTCTTTCTAAAGTAGGCTCAGGAGCAAATTTTGAATCATTTTCGGATTTTCCACTTAAATGATTACTTCGATTTTTTTTTGTTTTTTTTTTCGCCTCTTTCATTTTGGGTTGTAACATCGTTCCATACATTGATAATCCTCCCACATTCCCTTCTTGGTGTGTTTCTATATGCTCTTGTGGGATTTTTTGAAGTAAAACAAATATTTCTATCATTTTTAACACAGATTCAATTTCCCTATCACGAACTCCCTCAAGTGAAATATGGGATAAATCATCTTTTATAATGTCATACGATAAAATGCCAATTATGATTCGAAGATTATGAAGGTGAACCTCGGGAGTATTTGCGTGTCTAATAATTTCAGGAACGCGTCCATAAAGTTTTTCAAAAAAAAGAACCCAGAGCGTCGGTATACAATCATCCTGAGAGACCACCGAAACGGGAATACCGAGTTCTTCAAGTGATATATTCAGTTGAGCAAACCGAGCTAATACATATAGTCGCCAAAAGTTCAACAATGTAGCTCTATAAAAACAAAATATATTCGCTAAACGACAGATACTCACATGTCATTTTCCTGTAAAGTTTTGGTGAAAGTTTAGAATTGGTTATTAAAGGCCAAATTTTAGACAAAGGTGAAGGACGAATTGTCGACGACGATGAAAAATTCTCCATGTTTAATTCCGTGGTTAAAAAATTAAAGTATTACTGGCGGGACCGATAAAATTTTCGAAATAAAGTTATCCCGAAATTAATCGACCAAATGGATTTTAAATACTAACTTGTGTAATCATGATTTACTTAATTTCCAAAATAGTTTGAGTTAAAATTTTAATAAAAAGATTATTGAAAGTAACAAGTTTAATTTATTAAAGTATTTTTTTCTTTTTAAAATTTTTAATAACAAAATTGCTTATAATATTTTTAATAAAGCTTCTGTAAAAAGTCTAGTAGTTTTATATCAAATATTGAAAAAGAATCTTTATAATATGTGATTATGAGATTATAGTATTCAAAGTATAATAAATTAATAAATGTGGAATACATTGTTATAATATTTTAATTTAAATAATGAAAAAGTATTATTTTAAATTTAAGTTATAGTTAATATATAATATTAAAAGTTAACAAAGAAATATTTTTTTTAACATTTATTATTATACAAAAATTTTAATTAATAAATTTGTGTAATTATATTGTTTATTAATAATTATTTTGATTTCAAATAACACATATTAAATGACATGAACAAAAATTGAAATCCTAATAATACAAATTAAATATTCTATTTGTGAAAATTCATAATACAGAAATTTCTTATTTACAAATAAACTACAGTCGACCCTCTCTATAATCACACCCCTTGGAACCAAAAATAAAAAGTGTGATTATAACCAAAAGTGACTATATAGAGGGATTTTTATATAACATTATTAAGGATTGGTCCAACAGGGTATAACTATAAAAATCCTGTAATTATAGAGGAGTTTTTTTACATAGCATTAATAGGTATTGGTTTTTACAAAAGATATATATATGGACTAATTTGTTTCATCTCGATGTTTTTATATCACATATGTGATGTCTGAAAAATAGATTGTTATTGACTATTATTCACATGATTTAATGTAATAAAAAAAAGAAATAGACAAAACAAATGAAATAATAATTTATTAAAAATAAAGCATCATTATTTTTTTAAAAAAAAATTTTTTAAAAGTTCTAAACTTAATATATTTATCACAGGTCAAAATCTGTATTTCGGGCACCTATCGGGCACTTATCGGGGATCTATTGGAGACCTATCGGGCCCCCTGATAGGTGTAAATAAATACTAGTTGGGGAGATATCAGTCATTTATAAAAAATCAGGTCCCCGATATATTAAAGTACCCGATATTTTTTTTTAATCAAATTTTTTATATCCCCGATAGATATATTAAATATTATCGATATTTATTAAGATACCCGATTTTTGTAATAAATATTAGCTACCTGATATTTATTTACAACTATTGGGTGCACTAAGGGTGGAAGGCTTTGATATGAAGGCTGGCTCAATAATTGCACCTTTGGCTAATTAATTTTGCGCCAGCTAAATTCTGGCTCAAAGGTTAATTAAATTGCACCGGCTAAATTCTGGCTCAAAGGCTAAATAATTTTTTTCTGGTTAAATTCAGGCGCAATTTTGGTCACGTGACAAAAGGTTTATCAGATAAAATTATTAAGAGCGTCCTTATCTTGGACCCCCGGTTTAGGATATTATCATGGACCCCCGGTTCAGGATATTATCATGGACCCCTAGGGTTCAGATCTTAAATATTATTGGCTCATAATACATATTATCGCGAGAAATTTTTAAGTCGAAAAAAAATATTTATTTATAATGTAATTAAATATTATAAAAATTTTTAAAATCGAAGAAAATATTTATAATGTAATTAACAATTTGATAAATTTGATATTAA
>PQFF01000314.1:312344-328989 GCA_003547095.1 Diversispora epigaea | reverse complement strand
CCAAATACAAAAGCTACAATTTCAGGTCCACTTTTATTTGGTTTACAATTAAATAGTGTACAAAAAGAAAGAGAAGCAAAAAGAAAAGGACATTTGATCAAACCAGCTATTAATTGTACTTTTTCAACTCTTGAGAAACGTACAAAAAAAATAGCAACAAAAATTCAATCAAATTTTAATAATGATATAAATAAAATATATCATCCATCAGATAAGATAAAATTAAAAACACTAGAATTTTCTGTTAATCAAACAGAATATCAAGTGAATTTTGGACACAAGAATCTGTTAGATGAGAATAATCGCATTCAATCAATTGTAAAAGCTGTTGATCATGGGCAAATATCAAGAGATTCTTATCGAGATTTGGCTGCAACAGATTATCATATGGAACGTGCATATTTAGTTTTTAACAAATGAATTGAAATAACCAACTATATGAATCAAATAATTAAAATTTCATTAATAAATATGAAAAGAAAAGATAAGTTAGAAAATATAGAAGCTGAAGAACCAGATATTACAGATGTAGATATTATAAAAGAAGTTACAGATACAATTGGTATGGGTGTTCTTCGAAGTGCAAAAGATATTTTATATTACATTATACCCCATTTGCAAAAGAAACAGGTTTTAAATTCATCAGATCCAATTATTCATTTGCGCATATCTGGTGATGGGTGAAATGTGGGACGAAAAATAAAGCATGTGATGGTTACGTTTATGATTTTAAATCATAAAAATAAAAGTCATGATGCAGATTATCATTATACCGTTGCACTATATCCAGGCACTGAAAACTATGATACACTTAAATTTGTTTTAAATCTTTTTCTTGAAGAGTTACGTTCATTTAAAAATAATGGATTGGAAGTAAATGGGTTTTTATGAAAATTCGAACTTTATTTTAGTTCAGATTGGAAGTTTCTTGCCATATGTCTGGGATTAAATAGTGCTAATTCAAAATATTTTTGTCCATGGTGCATGTGTTCAAAAAACCAACTTGGTAATTTATATAAAGGTTGGCACATTGAAAAAAATATGGAAGAAATTTCAAAAATTATAACAATATTCAAGGTCATATTGCTTTACCTCTTTTCTCTGTAATTCCAATAAATAATATAGTTTTTGATGAATTACATGTCTTTTTACGAATTACGGATCGACTATGGGCATTAGTTATAGCTGAAATTAAAGAGCATGATTTATTTAATGATTTAACAAGAAAAGTTATTGTAGATAAAATGCAAAGATTAAAAGTTTCTTTTTATTTTTGGAAGAATAAAGATTCCAAAACTTGGGAATATACATCACTTGTAGGTGATGATAAGGAAATAGTTATAAAATCATTTAATTTACAACTACTTTTTCGATCATCACGTGCGAATTTAATACGAAAGTTATGGGATAATTTTTATGAATTATACTGTAGTATGAAAAATAAAACTACAGATCCGATACAATTAAAGAAACAAGCACTCGATTGGTTATCATTATTTCTTACACCATCACAAGGCAATCCTGATGATTTAAATTTTACACAAGGATTATATTTACCAAATCAAATAACTCCATATATGCATGTGCTGATTTATCACGAATGGGAACTTTTAAAAAAACATCAACGCTGGAGATTAAGAGCTTTTTCATGTTCTGCAGTAGAAAAAAAGAATCACAATCAGGTTTCAGCATTTTTTCACAAAACTCTTAAAAATGGAGGTAATCTTTTAAAAAGAAAATCTGCTATTCAAGAAATTATTGAATTTGAAAATCGTCACTTTATTTTACTTGCAACCCATTGAAAGAACCAAATAGTGTTAAGAAACTTCGAATTAAGAGGTAATATAAAAATAATTATTGTTATTTAAATTTATTATATTTCACTCTCTATATAATGGACTAATTTTCAGCATGCAATAGTGACGTAAATTGAAATAGTATTAGGTACGTATTTATTTAATTATATTTAATTATTTTTGATTGTATAAAAGAGTTTATTAATAATAATTATTAATAATAATTATGAATATATTTTTATTTAGAGAAACTTCGAAGGTAAGTATATTAATAATTATTTATTTAAAAAAAGATTAAATTGGGAATTAATAATAATTATATTTTTATTTATTATATTTATTGTTACTTCGCTCAACATGTAGATTAATAATATTGGGTACGTATTTAATTTAATTTTTATTTTTAATAGGAATTTATAAGAGTTTATTAATAATCATTATTAATAATAATTATTTTTATTTAATTTATTTTCAGATCGAAGNTATAATAAAAAAGTTATTAAAAATTATTTTTAAATCGGGAATTTAATAATAATTTATTTTTATTTATTATATCTATTGTTACTTCACTCAATATGTAATGGTGACGTAGTTAATAATATTGGGTACGTATTTAATTATTTTTTTTTATTTTTAATTGGGGTTTATTAATAATTATTAATAATAATTATTTTTATTTAAGTATATTAATAATAAATAGTTATTAAAAATTATTTTTAAATCAGGAATTTAATAATAATTATATTTTTATTTATTATATATATTGTTACTTCGCTCAACATATAATGGTGACGTAGATTAAAATAAATTGGGTATGTATAATTGGGATTTATGAAAGAGTTTATTAATAATCATTATTAATAATAATTATTTTATTTAATTTATTTTCAGATTTAGAATTGGGTAAGTATATTAATATTTTTATTTGAACGGAATTTTAAACATTTTGTATATCAGTTATTTTATTTTATATTATTATATAATTAATTTTTTTTATGTTAATTAATTAATAAATTTGTGATATAATATATTAATAATAACTTAATCGAATATTCTTAGAAACAAACAAATCAATATGTGAAGATCGTGGATATGTAGTATATTAAATACTATATTAATTAAATTACTATCATTTATAACAAATTACATAATTTTAAAAAATGTAAATTTATTAATCTAATAATCTAATAAAAAAAAAGTTTACATTTTTATATTTTTATAATTATTAATAGTTATTTTATTATATAATAATTTTAGTCATTCAATATTTTTATAATTATCAATTAATCGTTTATTCGATTATTTTATAATTATTAATTAGCTTTATTTCATCAGGAAATTTTTTATGTCGGAGGTTATTGTAATAATTTCGTTTTCAAAGGTTATTGAAGGTTATCGGACCAATAACCTTCGCAAATATTACATTTATTATGATAAAGTGAAGATTATTGAAGGTTATCGATATTAATAACCTCCGGAGTATTACGTTTTATTAATAAAAATGAAGGTTTTCGGTACCAATAACCTTCGTAAATATTACGTTTATGTTGGAGGTATTTGAAGGTTATCGGAGTGAAGGACTTCGAAGGCTTACGTTTAAAAAAATTTACTGATGTTATTATTTTTTTTATTTACATGATTGTGAAATATAAAAATTAATAAACAAATATCCCGTCTTAAATACATTCCCGTTAATTTCTTTAAAAATTTTATTTTTCCATTTTATTAAAATTTCTCCTCGCAAAAATCGTGGTTTTCTAATTATTTTTTGTTTTTTTTTTGATAATTGTAATAATTTTTCAAGGGGATTTATTTCTTCCACTACTGATATATTTTGAGAGGAAGAATCTAAACATACTACATAGGTTTGTTGATTTTGTGAATATTCCTTTTTTCCCCATTGATCGGAATTGAAAATTGTACTCAAAACTTGATAGGTATCATGACCTCGAAATATGCATTTATAAAATCTCTTTGTATTTGAATAATAATGAATATAACCTCCAAAAACGGAAAAAAAAATACTTTCAGGACATGGTATAGAAATCGACTTTTTCCCCATAAATCTAAAGTTCAACAGCAACTTTTTGTGTATTTCTACTATCAAAATTTGTTTAAATTCAGCAATAGTATTCTCTGGTAACTCATCAAGATCTTGACGACGCTGATTATATCGATGTATATATTGTTTGTGTCGTGTTAAACCTTTAGAGTTTTTGAATATTTTTTCACAAGTAGAACACATCACGTCGAGAAGTATTGATGGCATAGATTTGGTAATTATAAAATCGTGATGTCAAATGTACTTCAAATATACATATAATGAGTAAATATTATAAATAAGTCTAATAATACTCTTTGCTTGCCTAAATTCTCCAGATGGGTTCTTGGTTATGGAAATGGGTTTTGGTCTCGCGAATGGGTTTTTACTTATAGTCAACTATGTTTCATTTTATTTTTGCTATTTTTTTGGGGTGACTATATAACTTTCTAAATTATTGACGAATCAAAATTGTCTGATCGTGTAGTACAAACAATTTTGGGGATATTTTTTGAGGTCAAAATCTGCAAATCGGCGGATATGACTTACATTAACATCAGGAAATTTTTTATGTCGGAGGTTATTGTAATAATTTCGTTTTCAAAAGTTATTGAAGGTTATCGGACCAATAACCTTCGCAAATATTATGTTTATTATGATAAAGTGAAGGTTATTGAAGGTTATCGATATCAATAACCTCCGGAGTATTACGTTTTATTAATAAAAATGAAGGTTTTCGGTACCAATAAACTTCGTAAATATTACGTTTATGTTGGAGGTATTCGAAGGTTATTGGAGTGAAGGACTTCGAAGGCTTACGTTTAAAAAAATTTACTGATGAAGGAAGATAGAATAAATAAATAGTAGTTCTACAAACCTTATTATTTTCTTTATTGAATTATAACTTTAGGTAATGCAAATTTTCAAATACAATGTATACAGAACATTATATGAATATAATTATATATAAATTTTTTTGGATCAAAAACAATAAACCTTTGTTTAAATAAATTTATTTATCGAATTAACTTTATTAGGTATAAAAAATTATTGTTTCAAGAATAACACAGTCTCATCAGCACAGCGTGAATAATATTCTAACCATATTTGTTAGACAAAACAATGATAGCATTTTATATTTTTAATCCACTACTAAACATGACGCAGGATCTATAATCATTTTAATCTTCATAATTCTTATAATCATAATAAAAAATAGTTTTTGCATTTTTTTTATTTGTTCGAATATATATAATTTAATTTATTATGAATAAAAAATATTAATATGGCAATACAGATTGACCTAAAAATTTATCCTAACATTTAATAAAAATATTCATATGATGCATATTTAAAGTTCTATTTTTTACTAAATAAAATTAAAGACCATAAGACTCGATTACACAAAATATAAATCACATGATTATATTATTAAAACGGTAATGATTGAATAATTTCAATAATTTCAATAATTTCCTTATAAGTTGATGTCATATCTATGGTACATAAAGATTTTTTTTAAAATTGAAAGTTGAAAGTTTTGTTCTATATTAAGAAATAGGTAAAATTTAGAGAATTTATGAAGAATTAGCATTTAGAAATTTTTGATTCTGATTAAAAGATGGATAAATTTAGATACATCTTTACTTAAAATCACTAGTCGAAAATTTATAAAACCTACACCTATCGGGTACCAGATAGGTGTAGTATCTGTGCCTAATATCGTACATATATCGGGTACCCGATAAGTATGAGAAAACATTTTTCATACTTATCGGGTATCCGATATATGTAGGAAAACATTTTTTACACCTATTGGGTACCCGATATATGTACGATATTAGGCACGGATATTACACCTATCTGGTACCCAATAGGTGTAGATTTTATAAATTTTTGACCAGTGAATATAAAATTTGTAACTATATAATTATATTCTTTTCAATAAATCATGAATTCATTAACATTCTTAATGCTATTTTTTAAATAAATTTGTATTATTTTATCTATACTAATGGATGGTGGAAATGGGACTTTAACTCTATTTGCAGTATTTTGGCAATTAATATTAAGTGACATATTAAATAATTTTAAAATTATATGTGATTAGTTTATTTATTATAGTTTATTACTCTGGTTCAAAAAGAAGAGTCAGAGCTACAAAATTCAAAACTTGACGTTAAATGCAAATCAGAAAAATATAGGATTGTTTCAGTAAATTTGTATAAATTTTAATGCTTTCAATCTAGATACAAACCTAACAAGCGAAATAAACAAAATTTCATGATCTATAGGTTTAGAGATTGGAACCGTTAACCGTCTACTCGAAATTAACCGGTTAACTGCTTTAATCGCGATTAATCAGTTAAGGTTTTTTTATATGAATAATAACTGGTTAATCATTTAATTTAACCGATTAAAATAATTAGTAATGAAAATCAGTTAACTGGTTAAGATATTTAGGTGTAACGATTGATTTAATATCAGATGCTATAGTGATAATAGTGATATGATATTTAAATCTTAAAAAAAAAAAATTTTTATAGGTTCGGAACAGTTTTTTTTTTTAAAAAATAAAAAATATACTTAATATCGGAAAAATATAATTAGTCGGAACAGTAGATAAGTTTTTTTAAAAAAAAAAAATTAAAACAATATACCTGCTTTTTTTGACTTGGTGCTCGTGGGTTCGGGCAGAATTATTTAAAGGTAAGCTTTATTATTCTTAATTATTTTTTATTATTTTTATTAAAATTTTTTTTAAAAAACAACTTATCTTTTACCATCTCTTTTCAGAATTGGGTTCGCGAATACATGGGAAGATCGTAATTAGGTTTGCGAGTTCGGGGAGAAATATTTCTAAGTGGGTATTATTATTTTTTTTAATTTTTTTATTTNAAAAAGAAGAGTCAGAGCTACAAAATTCAAAACTTGACGTTAAATGCAAATCAGAAAAATATAGGATTGTTTCAGTAAATTTGTATAAATTTTAATGCTTTCAATCTAGATACAAACCTAACAAGCGAAATAAACAAAATTTCATGATCTATAGGTTTAGAGATTGGAACCGTTAACCGTCTACTCGAAATTAACCGGTTAACTGCTTTAATCGCGATTAATCAGTTAAGGTTTTTTTATATGAATAATAACTGGTTAATCATTTAATTTAACCGATTAAAATAATTAGTAATGAAAATCAGTTAACTGGTTAAGATATTTAGGTGTAACGATTGATTTAATATCAGATGCTATAGTGATAATAGTGATATGATATTTAAATCTTAAAAAAAAAAAATTTTTATAGGTTCGGAACAGTTTTTTTTTTTAAAAAATAAAAAATATACTTAATATCGGAAAAATATAATTAGTCGGAACAGTAGATAAGTTTTTTTAAAAAAAAAAAATTAAAACAATATACCTGCTTTTTTTGACTTGGTGCTCGTGGGTTCGGGCAGAATTATTTAAAGGTAAGCTTTATTATTCTTAATTATTTTTTATTATTTTTATTAAAATTTTTTTTAAAAAACAACTTATCTTTTACCATCTCTTTTCAGAATTGGGTTCGCGAATACATGGGAAGATCGTAATTAGGTTTGCGAGTTCGGGGAGAAATATTTCTAAGTGGGTATTATTATTTTTTTTAATTTTTTTATTTATTAAAAAATAAAAAATATATATATACTCTTCTTCATAGTTCAATTAATAAAATTATTTTATTTTATGTTGAAATCAGGTTCGAGAAACGTATTCAGAAGATTTTTTTATTATTTTTTTTTTTAAAAAAATAAAAACATATAACAATAGATAGCAGGTATCATGAATATTGTACATTGTGGGCATTGCGGATATCGTGGGCATCGTGGGTATAATGGGCATCGTGGGTATTGTGGGCATCGTGGGTATCGTGGGTATCAAGGGCATTATTGGTTTTGATATCATAGGTATTAAACTAATTATAAATATTGTCATTGTGGGCATCGTGGGCATTATAGAATTATGAACATCATGGCATCACAGGCATCGTGGGCATCATAGCATTGTGGGCATCGTGGGTATAATGGACATTGTGGGTATTGTGGGTATTGTGGGTATCGTGGGCATCGAGGGCATCATTGGTTTTGGTATTGTAGGTATTAAACTAATTATAAATATTGTCATTGTGGGTATCGTGGGCATTATGGAATCGTGAATATCATAGTATCACAGGCCAGTGATGGCAAATGACTTAAATGACAAATGACCAAAGTCATTAGGTCATTCCATTCAAATTTTAAATGACCAAGGTCATTTAAACTAACCAATCATAATTCATTAATACTTATATATTTGATTTTTAATATTAATCACAAATCAATTGATCATTGGTTGAAAAATATCACATGTTAACAGATTATTAATGATTATTATTATTATTATCTTTGCTGAAATCGTTGTTTTTTAAAAATATGATTTCGATATCAAAAAGATATCAATACTACATCGCAAAAATATCCTTGCGATATAACTATTTAAAATATGACAATTATATCGTGACGATATTATAAAAATATCATTATGATATCGTTGCTATATTTATAAATATCACTATGATATTATATAATACCTTCAGGATATTATATAAAACTAAAAAATTTAATATTATTAAATATTTTTACGATATTGTTTCGAGAATATACAATACTGAAATGATACCAAAATTATATTTTTTTATTATTAAATGATATCTCCACGATATTTTGATAAAATTAAATTATGAAATATTGATTTTATTTTACAACGATATCTTTACGATATTTTTAAAAATTCAAAAATATATAAATATCTCAATGATATTTTTAATATCTTAATGATATCGAAAGAATATTAATATGATAATTTTTCTTTTTTGAAATAATATATCTGCGATATTTTGATAAATTAAATTATGAAATATCAATTTTATTTCGCAACAATATCTTTATGATATTTTTAAGATACAAAATATTTCAGTGATATTTTTTATTTATTTTTAATATCTTAACGATATCGAAAAGATAATTTTTCTTTTTAAAATAATATATTTTTGCAATATTTTAATAAAATTAAAATTATAAAATATTTCGCAATGATATCTTTACGATATTTTAAAATTCAAAATATATGATATCAAAAAGATATTAATATGATAATTTTTGAAATAATATTTTGATAAAATTAAAATTATAAAATTATACAAGTATATTTGATCGACATATAGTATATTCTACTCTTAACAAAAATCAAAAGAAGGTTTTGTTTACAGAGTCCCTCAAGCTCTGGATCACTAAGCTTGGTGATCAGGCTAGATCAGGTTAACGAGGCTAGTACCAAGCTATTACTGGAATTCCACCAGAGTTCGTAAGTGAACTACTCATGTCGATTATGCTCTGTAAGGTTTACCCGACTGAACAACCAACGAAGCATCACGGGAACCGGACGATGAGTTGCCCAAACTATACACCCTTTTTAGCCTTAGGAAGGGATAGTCCTTATCCGAGTAGAGCTGCAGTACTCGAGGTCCTTAGGTTGGACCAGACACATTTGCCTTGTTAAATGGTAGTATAATCATTAACCGTTAATAGTATAGGTTTTCAAATCTATTTATATACACAATTAATAAAATATAAAAATATTATGGGATTAAAAATTTGTTAAATACTCATTTGAAAAATTTTTATTTAAATTTTCACAATTTTGAAACGATAATCAAAATAATATTATATAAACAATTAAATATTAAAAGTATCAAGAAATAATTAAATATTAAAAATATCAAATAATATTATATTGTCATAATTATTTAATAAAAATATATTTAAAATATATTATTAATTACATATTACTATTATTAGTATTATTAATATTACTATTACTATTACTATTACTATTATTATTTATTATTATTATTATTATTACTATTATTATTATTATTACTATTATTATTTTATACATAATTAAAAGGATTTAAGCCATAATTATATCCAGATTTGGCTTCAAAAGAAACGTCTCTAGTTATATAGTCCAATTCTTTTACTTGAGACGACGCTTCTTTTTTTTGTTTACCATCTAATAATATGTTAATGTGTATTTTTATTGCTGTCACAAAGAAGATTTTAAGTTTATTTAATTCAGTCTGCTTGTTTTTGGGATTTACAGCGNACATATAGTATATTCTACCCTTAACAAAAATCAAAAGAAGGTTTTGTTTACAGAGTCCCTCAAGCTCTGGATCACTAAGCTCGGTGATCAGGCTAGATCAGGTTAGCGAGGCTAGTACCAAGCCATTACTGGAATTCCACCAGAGTTCGTAAGTGAACTACTCATGTCGATTATGCTCTGTAAGGTTTACCCGACTGAACAACCGACGAAGCATCACGGGAACCGGACGATAAGTTGCCCAAACTATACACCCTTTTTAGCCTTAGGAAGGGATAGTCCTTATCCGAGTAGAGCTGCAGTACTCGAGGTCCTTAGGTTGGACCAGACACATTTGCCTTGTTAAATGGTAGCATAACCATTAACCGTTAATAGTATAGGTTTTCAAATCTATTTATATACACAATTAATAAAATATAAAAATATCATTATGATATCGTTGCTATATTTATAAATATCACTATGATATTATATAATACCTTCAGGATATTATATAAAACTAAAAAATTTAATATTATTAAATATTTTTACGATATTGTTTCGAGAATATACAATACTGAAATGATACCAAAATTATATTTTTTTATTATTAAATGATATCTCCACGATATTTTGATAAAATTAAATTATGAAATATTGATTTTATTTTACAACGATATCTTTACGATATTTTTAAAAATTCAAAAATATTTAAATATCTCAATGATATTTTTAATATCTTAATGATATCGAAAGAATATTAATATGATAATTTTTCTTTTTTGAAATAATATATCTGCGATATTTTGATAAATTAAATTATGAAATATCAATTTTATTTCGCAACAATATCTTTATGATATTTTTAAGATTCAAAATATTTCAGTGATATTTTTTATTTATTTTTAATATCTTAACGATATCGAAAAGATAATTTTTCTTTTTAAAATAATATATTTTTGCAATATTTTAATAAAATTAAAATTATAAAATATTTCGCAATGATATCTTTACGATATTTTAAAATTCAAAATATATGATATCAAAAAGATATTAATATGATAATTTTTGAAATAATATTTTGATAAAATTAAAATTATAAAATTATACAAGTATATTTGATCGACATATAGTATATTCTACTCTTAACAAAAATCAAAAGAAGGTTTTGTTTACAGAGTCCCTCAAGCTCTGGATCACTAAGCTTGGTGATCAGGCTAGATCAGGTTAACGAGGCTAGTACCAAGCTATTACTGGAATTCCACCAGAGTTCGTAAGTGAACTACTCATGTCGATTATGCTCTGTAAGGTTTACCCGACTGAACAACCAACGAAGCATCACGGGAACCGGACGATAAGTTGCCCAAACTATACNTGAGACGACGCTTCTTTTTTTTGTTTACCATCTAATAATATGTTAATGTGTATTTTTATTGCTGTCACAAAGAAGATTTTAAGTTTATTTAATTCAGTCTGCTTGTTTTTGGGATTTACAGCGACTTGAAGTTGTGAACTAAACACAACTTCAATTATATTAATAGTAATAGAGCTATCGATAACAGAATCATTAATTGATTCTTTTGATTCCCATCTAAAAAATTTTTAATAAAATTTACTATAAGATTATTAAAAATTTGAAAATTTATAATTAACTTACTTATTATTATTAATTATAATTTTTGCATAATTCATGGCCTTGGTATTTATTTTATCCCTATCACTATTTACAATATTAGAGCACAAATTAAGTGCTTTTTTTGCAAGTTCTGAATGAAGATTTATTTGAAACCAAATCTTTTTAATTAGATCTTCTTTTAAACTTTTAGGAAACGATCTTGTTCTTAAAAGTAACAATTTTACTTGTTCTCTTAATATTCCCTCTTAATTAAAATTTAGATATTATAAATATAAAAAATTTTTAAAATTAATAAATAATTTAAAATTTATAAAATAATACATACTTCAGTTGTTCCTTTAATCACATCTGATGAATTTATGGAATTTATAGAATTTATAGAATTTATATTTATATTATTATTGTTAAAATTTGCTGCAGAAATGTTGTTATTTTTATTTAATTCAATGGCCAATTTTAAAATGTNTAATATATCTGCGATATTTTGATAAATTAAATTATGAAATATCAATTTTATTTCGCAACAATATCTTTATGATATTTTTAAGATTCAAAATATTTCAGTGATATTTTTTATTTATTTTTAATATCTTAACGATATCGAAAAGATAATTTTTCTTTTTAAAATAATATATTTTTGCAATATTTTAATAAAATTAAAATTATAAAATATTTCGCAATGATATCTTTACGATATTTTAAAATTCAAAATATATGATATCAAAAAGATATTAATATGATAATTTTTGAAATAATATTTTGATAAAATTAAAATTATAAAATTATACAAGTATATTTGATCGACATATAGTATATTCTACTCTTAACAAAAATCAAAAGAAGGTTTTGTTTACAGAGTCCCTCAAGCTCTGGATCACTAAGCTTGGTGATCAGGCTAGATCAGGTTAACGAGGCTAGTACCAAGCTATTACTGGAATTCCACCAGAGTTCGTAAGTGAACTACTCATGTCGATTATGCTCTGTAAGGTTTACCCGACTGAACAACCAACGAAGCATCACGGGAACCGGACGATAAGTTGCCCAAACTATACACCCTTTTTAGCCTTAGGAAGGGATAGTCCTTATCCGAGTAGAGCTGCAGTACTCGAGGTCCTTAGGTTGGACCAGACACATTTGCCTTGTTAAATGGTAGTATAATCATTAACCGTTAATAGTATAGGTTTTCAAATCTATTTATATACACAATTAATAAAATATAAAAATATTATGGGATTAAAAATTTGTTAAATACTCATTTGAAAAATTTTTATTTAAATTTTCACAATTTTGAAACGATAATCAAAATAATATTATATAAACAATTAAATATTAAAAATATCAAGAAATAATTAAATATTAAAAATATCAAATAATATTATATTGTCATAATTATTTAATAAAAATATATTTAAAATATATTATTAATTACATATTACTATTATTATTATTATTAATATTACTATTACTATTACTATTACTATTATTATTTATTATTATTATTATTATTACTATTATTATTAATTATAATTTTTGCATAATTCATGGCCTTGGTATTTATTTTATCCCTATCACTATTTACAATATTAGAGCACAAATTAAGTGCTTTTTTTGCAAGTTCTGAATGAAGATTTATTTGAAACCAAATCTTTTTAATTAGATCTTCTTTTAAACTTTTAGGAAACGATCTTGTTCTTAAAAGTAACAATTTTACTTGTTCTCTTAATATTCCCTCCTAATTAAAATTTAGATATTATAAATATAAAAAATTTTTAAAATTAATAAATAATTTAAAATTTATAAAATAATACATACTTCAGTTGTTCCTTTAATCACATCTGATGAATTTATGGAATTTATAGAATTTATAGAATTTATATTTATATTATTATTGTTAAAATTTGCTGTAGAAATGTTGTTATTTTTATTTAATTCAATGGCCAATTTTAAAATGTTAGGCCTTTGGAATATAAATAATGCCAATTCTGTAACTGAAATTGTAGATAAAATTTCAGAAGAACTATTTTTTTCATTACTGATAGAATATAAAATATTATTAGTATAAATATAAAATATTATTATCATTATTATTATTCCTTGTTGCTATTTGTTGAATGTCATTAGTTCTTCCAAACTATTTAAATAATAATGTTATTAAAATTGATTGTATTAATTATATTAATTTAATTACCAAATATTATTATCATTATCTTCATTTATCCATTGTCCATTATTATAAACTGAAAATAAAGAAATAATTATTATTTAGTTTTTCTTTCATATTAATTTTTTTCTTCACTTCATCCCCTCTTCCTTTTTTTTAATTTCCTCCCTTATCTCACTTCACCATTTATCTTGTTACCTTATTCATCTTGCTTCTTCTGTTTAGCTCACTACTATCATTTATCTTATTACCTCCATTTATTTCATTTTTTACTTTACTTTAAACTCACTTTATTTTAGTTTTATTTTGAACGTAATGGAAAGTTTTTGGATATTAAAATAATTTAATAATAATTTTATTTTATTGGTTCAATAATATTTTAAAAAAAAATCATTTAAACTGATTATCAGATTACACTAAATTGATATTTTTTAATAAAAATAAAAAAACGTACTTACCTAATAATACAATTTCATTGGATCATACAAATGCAAACCAGAATTTATGTTTGTTATATAATAAGTATACTTAATATAAGCACAATGTGTTGACAGTCTTGGAGTAAGGCTTCGTTGGTTTTTAAAAAAAAAAAAAAATAAGTACAATGCATTAACTTTTTCTTGAATTTTAAAGAAATTGAAAAGAAAAACGGAAGAAATGAGCTGTTTGCAATACTTTTGTTGTTTTAGACTGGAAGAAATGGAACTGGAAGAAATAAAAAAAAACTGAAGAAACGGAAACTAAAATCGGAGAAAAAAAAGAAACGAGAAAACTGGACGAAATGAAAGAAACTTGAGAAACAGAAAAAATGGAAACTAAAATTGGAGAAATAAAAGAAATGCAAAAACCGGAAGAATTGGAAGAATTGGGAGAATCGGGAGAATCGAATGAGTAGGTATATTATTACATTAAACTTTATTTTAAAATCATAATTTAATTAAACAATCTAAATTACAGTGCATTAAGAAAGTCTTTGGACAAGATTTACATGATGAAAATCAATTATCTAATTTGATTATTAATTGATTATCATATCGATCTTTTTTTCTTTGTACCNCTATTTGTTGAATGTCATTAGTTCTTCCAAACTATTTAAATAATAATGTTATTAAAATTGATTGTATTAATTATATTAATTTAATAATATAAATTATAAAATAAATTATTGTTACCATAATTATTATTATTATCATCATGATTATTATTTTTGTAATTATCACCATCACTATTGTTACTATTATCGTTATCACCATTATCATCATTATTATAACTGTTTAATAATAATAAATATAATTATATTAATTATATTAATTATATTAATTATATTAATTTATTATGAAATGAATATTGTTACCATAATTATTTTTATTACTTGTTTATTATCCTTTATCGTTGGTCTATTGTTGATCTATCATTGGTCTGTCATTGGTCTGTTATTAGTTCGTTGTTGACTGTTGTTGGTCCTTCGTCGTTGGTCCACTGGTCGAAAATTTATAAAACCTATACCTATCGGGTACCAGATAGGTGTAGTATCTGTGCCTAATATCGTACATATATCGGGTACCCGATAGGTGTAAAAAATGTTTTTTTACATATATCGGGTACCCGATAAGTATGAAAAATATTTTCTCACACCTATCGGGTACCCGATATGTGTACGATATTAGGTACGGATACTACACCTATCTGGTACCCGATAGGTGTAGGTTTTATAAATTTTTGACCAGTGGTCGTCGTTGGTCGTCGTTGGTCGTTGTTAGTCCTTCGTTGTTAATCCTCTATCTTTGGTCTTTTGTCGTTTGTCTTTCATTATTGGCCTTTTGTTATTGGCTCTTGTCCTTTATTTTCATTGCTATTATTATTATAAACTATTTAAATAATAATATTATTTTTATAAATTATTTAATAGTAATAATTATAAAAATAAATAATTACCATTATTATTATCATTATCTTCATTTATCCATTGTCCATTATTATAAACTGAAAATNAGAAAAAATGGAAACTAAAATTGGAGAAATAAAAGAAATGCAAAAACCGGAAGAATTGGAAGAATTGGGAGAATCGGGAGAATCGAATGAGTAGGTATATTATTACATTAAACTTTATTTTAAAATCATAATTTAATTAAACAATCTAAATTACAGTGCATTAAGAAAGTCTTTGGACAAGATTTACATGATGAAAATCAATTATCTAATTTGATTATTAATTGATTATCATATCGATCTTTTTTTCTTTGTACCGTTTATTGAACTCTGGTATCAAATTTTATAAATAAATAACTAAAAAATGAGCAGCCCTCAAGATGTATATGCCAAAGCCAACAGTTCGTGAGTATTTAGATTCATAATTATTCAATTTAATTCAATATCTTATAATAATTCTCTAATCAATTATAAACAAATCAATATAAATTATATCACAAGGAGTAAGTATTTAGATTCATAATTATTGAAATTAATGTTTCAATTCAATTCAATATCATATAACAATTCTCTAATCAATTGTAAATTATATTATAGTTCGTGAGTATTTAGATTCATAATTATTCAATTTAATTCAATATCTTATAATAATTCTCTAATCAATTATAAACAAATCAATATAAATTATATCACAGGGAGTGAGTATTTAGATTCATAATTATTGAAATTAATGTTTCAATTCAATTCAATATCATATAACAATTCTCTAATCAATTGTAAATTATATTATAGTTCGTGAGTATTTAGATTCATAATTATTCAATTTAATTCAATACCATATAACAACTCTCTAATCAATTATAAACAAATCAATATACAGTTCGTGAGTATTTAAGTTCATAATTATATAACAACTCTCTAATCAATAA
>PQFF01000314.1:280110-291941 GCA_003547095.1 Diversispora epigaea | reverse complement strand
GGGTAGACTACATCTAACACTTATTACACTTTATTCAACTACTGTTTTCCCTTATATATACATACATTGTATATATAGTAGAATAAAAAGTGAAATTCAGTTACTAGATGAGTTAAAGTACAAATGTATATAAGTGTTTTAACCCTAATCCTAATTATCAAGTTCTTGTCTAACAACTTTATACAGTGAACTTAACTCCTATTTTAGAGTTTGTATATTATTCTTCTAGTTCATCTTACCTAAACACATAGTTTTTATAATTTACTATATTTGAAAATTGGAATTTCTAATTTATTAACTACTTCAATTTATATTATTAAATTTTTACATTACATTAAGTCAAATTGATTAAAAAAATTATTTTTAAAACAAATAATAAAAATTTTCACTTAATTTTTTATTTTTTTTATTTTTTATTTATTTATAATGAGTGCAGTTAGAAAAACAAAAAAAAAATTTCAATCTCCACGTTCAAAATTTACCTATGTTAGAAATAGTAAAAATAATCCATCAAATCTTAATACGTCCCATAACCATTTTGATAATATATTTAATGAAGACAATTTACAAGAGTATTTTGATAAGTATAATGAGAGTGATAATAATAATCAGCAACAGCAAGAAAATATGATGATAGAAAACAGTTTCCAGGAATATTCTAACGATAATCAGGATCAAGAATCTGATAATAACCAGGACCAAGGATCTAATGATAACCAGGATCAAGAATCTAATAATGACCAGGATCAAGAATATCAAGAATATTTTAACGATAATTTGAATCAAGAGTACCAAAAATATTCTAACGATGATTTGGATCAAGAGTACCAAGAATATTCTAATGATGATTTGGATCAAGAGTATCAAAAATATTTTAACGATGATTTGGATCAAGAGTATCAAGAATATTCTAATGATGATTTGGATCAAGAGTATCAAGAATATTCTAATAATGATTTAGATCAAGAATATTCTGATAATAATGATGATCGAAATAACCAAGAATATTCTGACAATGATAACAATCAAGATGATCAAGAAACGGGTAATTTTAAAAATATCTCAACTATGATAATATTTACTTGGATTACAAAACATATGATAGGAAGAAATGCCTATAAAGATCTTATAAAGATTCTTAAAAATGAAGATTTTAATCTTCAAGATATACCCAATAATATTCAAACATTAAAAGAGCAAAATAAGTACCTCCCCTTATACAAAATTAGAAAAAACATTGTAAATATAAATAAAGAAAAAGTTCCATCTAACTTACAATTTACAAAAATAGCATATTCTATTTCAATTCTTGACCATATATCTACAATTCTGAAGAACACACAAATATCTCCATTACTTTATTTTGGTCCCAGAATTGAAAATGATCAAAAGAGTGAATTCTGGCACGGAAAAATTTGGCAGGAGTCTCCTCTTTTTGGAATAACCAATATAAAATATAATAAAGGTATAAAATATAATATAATATAATATTTTAATTTTATTTATTAATTTTAATCTTTATATTTATTAATAATTAATATTATTAGATACATATTTTACTGGTGATTCTGTTATATTTTGGTCTAATTCATCAAAAAATAATATAATGAAAGGACAAATTCGTGCAATTATTCACAACGATAAAAAAGAAATCCTAATAAAAATTGAAAAATATAATGAATTAAATGAACTTCCACATANAAGAACACACAAATATCTCCATTACTTTATTTTGGTCCCAGAATTGAAAATGATCAAAAGAGTGAATTCTGGCACGGAAAAATTTGGCAGGAGTCTCCTCTTTTTGGAATAACCAATATAAAATATAATAAAGGTATAAAATATAATATAATATAATATTTTAATTTTATTTATTAATTTTAATCTTTATATTTATTAATAATTAATATTATTAGATACATATTTTACTGGTGATTCTGTTATATTTTGGTCTAATTCATCAAAAAATAATATAATGAAAGGACAAATTCGTGCAATTATTCACAACGATAAAAAAGAAATCCTAATAAAAATTGAAAAATATAATGAATTAAATGAACTTCCACATAATATATAAAGAAAAAGACAAAAAAAAATAAATAACAATAAATCTTTGTGGCTTGTTGAAGAAGATTTTTGTTTTATTTTTAAAAATAATTTAATATCAAAATTAAATATTTTTTTTGGTAAAAATAATAATAATAATATTAATCAATATGATTATTTTATTAATGAAATAATATATAAAAAATCAGGTGTTTTCATTACGAGGCCTATAGAATCAAGACAACCTCTTCCATGTGAATATATCCAAGAACCATATAATCCAAAAAATTTACCAGTAAAAAAGTTTTTTTTAGACTTATATTATGATGACTTCGGGACATATCGTACCGTTTATCATTCATTAGGTGGAGTATATTTACAATTTGGAAATATGCCCTTTCATCAAAGAAAACTTTTAAAAAATCACTTTATAATTGGATTCGTCCCATTTGGTGTAACATTTAGTGAGTTTATACAACCATTTTTACGTGATGTAAAAAATTAAAAAAAGGTATTTTGATGAAAATTAATGGTGAAGAATACTTAATAACTGGTGGTCTTGGTGTAGTCACTGCAGACTTACCCTAAGGGAATGATCTCTGTGGTGTGAAACGACATGGAGCAAACCATGGATGTCGCAATTGCTTTGTACCTCGGGAAAGTTTATCAGATAATAATTATGATCATCTTCAAAATACTCGTTACCTTCAACAAATAAAAAACTTACGACAAAAATATAATTTATTAAAAAATATGCAAGAAAAAAAAGAATTTGCAACAAAATATGGATTAAGTATAGAACCATCTCCATTATCTTCATTACAATGGAATCCATTTATACAAATACCACAAGATCCTTATCACGCAATTTCTGGTAAAATTGCCCGCCTTCTGGATTCAACACTTGAAATATTATCACAAAATAGAAAAAAAAATTTAAATAAATTTTGGAAATATTTTGAATTTCCATCACATTGGTCAAGAATGCAAAATCCTATATCACATTCTAAATCATTTTATATGAATGACTGCCAACGACTTGCAATGATTTTTCCATTTATTTTACAACGTTTTTTGACACCAGAATATATCAAAAAAAGAAGTATTTGAAAAAATGAAAACAGCAACAAGCCTTAATTCAAATAATTTAATAAAAAAAATAATCGAATATTGGATTAGAATTGCAAATTGTACTAAATTAGTATTTTCATCATATTTTCGAAATAAAGATGATTATAATAATCTAGATATTATACTTCGCGAAGAAAGTAAATGTTTAATTAAAGTAAGTTTAATTTTTTATAAAATTAATAAAAATATAATTATTTATAACTTATAATATTTTTATCTTAATAGGTGTTTCCTGAGTTTAATATGTTACCTAATGTTCATGTTAATTTTCACCTTGTTCAACATGCAGTTTCATATGGAAATTTAATAAATATATCAGTTGGAGTCAAAGAAATGGTACATCGAACATTTAAAATTTTTGCTCCCCATACCAATAAAAAAGAAATTGATTTTGATTTAATTAAAAGATATANCTTGCAATGATTTTTCCATTTATTTTACAACGTTTTTTGACACCAGAATATATCAAAAAAGAAGTATTTGAAAAAATGAAAACAGCAACAAGCCTTAATTCAAATAATTTAATAAAAAAAATAATCGAATATTGGATTAGAATTGCAAATTGTACTAAATTAGTATTTTCATCATATTTTCGAAATAAAGATGATTATAATAATCTAGATATTATACTTCGCGAAGAAAGTAAATGTTTAATTAAAGTAAGTTTAATTTTTTATAAAATTAATAAAAATATAATTATTTATAACTTATAATATTTTTATCTTAATAGGTGTTTCCTGAGTTTAATATGTTACCTAATGTTCATGTTAATTTTCACCTTGTTCAACATGCAATTTCATATGGAAATTTAATAAATATATCAGTTGGAGTCAAAGAAATGGTACATCGAACATTTAAAATTTTTGCTCCCCATACCAATAAAAAAGAAATTGATTTTGATTTAATTAAAAGATATAATACTATGGAAGGTATTAGAAAATTTTTTGATAATAATGTTAATTATAAGAAAATTGAAATATTCGATAATTGGTTTATAACAAATAATTCAACTAATATTTCTGAAAGTATTATTTATTTAAAAATTTATTTTGGTTTATAATCTTTTTTCATATTAACTTAATTTTTATTTAGATTATACTTGCACGCAAAATTATTTTGGGGCCCCGAAATTGCAATTTTGGGAAAAAAAGTCGAAATAGTTTTTCATAGAAGACGAAATTATTTTATTTAAAACCCGAAATTTTTTGACCACCTAGATTTATTCTTTGATTGAAGATACATATAACTGGATACTTTTTTTACTTCCATATATAGAATAGATTCTACATAAATCTCAAAAAGTCTAATACCTCAAAAATCCAAAATCAATTTTGGGAACATGTATAATTTAGATATAACATCATCTTTTGAATATATACAAAATATAAAACTTTCCCGAAAATTAAAAAAAAAAAAATTTGAAAGTTTTGATCTAGAAAATATTCAAACTCAACTTCACGTTGCCTATCAAAGTCTGAAAATAGATGGACTATTAATAACAAATAAAATAAGATTTCATAATTTTATATATTATGAAGTGAAAAATGAAAATGGAACAATTAATAGAATCAAAATTAAATCCGGGAATGCAATAGAGATAGAAGAATTTGAGCATAGTTCAACGTATGCTATTGTTAAATCAATTATCAGTCACAAAGGAAATGATAATAATGAATATCAATTTTTTTATATAACATGGTACAATCAAATATCAAATGAAAACAATCAACTTCGTTGTTGTAAATTTGAATTATGTCTTGAAAACAAAAACAAAAGGGACTGGAGTACTATTTTTCCTATTAATATTGTAGATCAACAACCTAAGGTACATTTTGTGCACGTTTGCTCAACTGGTTGTAATATGGAAAAACATGATTCTAATATTTATTATAAAAATAAATATTTTTTTCATCCTGTATAGTTAATAATATAAAAATTCTAGAAATAGTATAATATNTTCACGTTGCCTATCAAAGTCTGAAAATAGATGGACTATTAATAACAAATAAAATAAGATTTCATAATTTTATATATTATGAAGTGAAAAATGAAAATGGAACAATTAATAGAATCAAAATTAAATCCGGGAATGCAATAGAGATAGAAGAATTTGAGCATAGTTCAACGTATGCTATTGTTAAATCAATTATCAGTCACAAAGGAAATGATAATAATGAATATCAATTTTTTTATATAACATGGTACAATCAAATATCAAATGAAAACAATCAACTTCGTTGTTGTAAATTTGAATTATGTCTTGAAAACAAAAACAAAAGAGACTGGAGTACTATTTTTCCTATTAATATTGTAGATCAACAACCTAAGGTACATTTTGTGCACGTTTGCTCAACTGGTTGTAATATGGAAAAACATGATTCTAATATTTATTATAAAAATAAATATTTTTTTCATCCTGTATAGTTAATAATATAAAAATTTTAGAAATAGTATAATATTAGTATAATATAGAAATTATATAATTATAAAAAGAATATAGAAAATATTACAATTTTATATCGTTACAATTATTGAAATAGAATAAATTTTAAAATATCGAAAATATATTAACACAATATATATTCTATATCGATTTTATATCATTATAATTATTGAAATAGAACAAATTTTAAAATGTCGAAAATATATCAAAAATATATTGATATGACATATTTTCTATATCTTTATAATTATTGAAATAAGACAAATTTTAAAATATTAAAAATATATCGATATAATATAAAACTAATATCAATTTTATATCATTATAATTATTGAAATAGAATTTTAAAATATCGAAAATATATTAAAAATATCAAAAATATATCAAAAATATATCAAAAATATATCGATACAATATATTTTCTATATCATTATAATTATTGAAATAGGACAAATTTTAAAATATCAAAAGTATATCGATACTATATATATATTATATGAAAATAATATCAATTTTATATCGTTATAATTATTAAAACATGACAAATTTTAAAATATTAAAAATATATCGATACAATATATTTTCCATATGAAACTAATATCAATTCTATATAAAATAAATTTTAATATATCGACACGATATATTTTTTATATCATTATGATTATTAAAATAAAACAAAATATCGACACAATATATTTTCTATATAAAACCAATATCAATTTTATTATTTCTAAAAATTTAATAATAAAATAATTTTAAAAAAATAAATCGCAATTATATCACATTGATATCGTGGTGACATTTAATAACATCGAAATAATATCTTTAAGATATTTTTTATATTTATTACGATTGTCGTAATAAATATAAAAAATATTTCAGAGATATTATTTCGATATTGTATAATATCAAATTGATATCGATTCAATATCATATCGATATTTTTGAAAAATAACAATTTCAGCAAAGAAAATCTTCCTTGTTNTAGAAATAGTATAATATTAGTATAATATAGAAATTATATAATTATAAAAAGAATATAGAAAATATTACAATTTTATATCGTTACAATTATTGAAATAGAATAAATTTTAAAATATCGAAAATATATTAACACAATATATATTCTATATCGATTTTATATCATTATAATTATTGAAATAGAATTTTAAAATATCGAAAATATATTAAAAATATCAAAAATATATCAAAAATATATCAAAAATATATCGATACAATATATTTTCTATATCATTATAATTATTGAAATAGGACAAATTTTAAAATATCAAAAGTATATCGATACTATATATATATTATATGAAAATAATATCAATTTTATATCGTTATAATTATTAAAACATGACAAATTTTAAAATATTAAAAATATATCGATACAATATATTTTCCATATGAAACTAATATCAATTCTATATAAAATAAATTTTAATATATCGACACGATATATTTTTTATATCATTATGATTATTAAAATAAAACAAAATATCGACACAATATATTTTCTATATAAAACCAATATCAATTTTATTATTTCTAAAAATTTAATAATAAAATAATTTTAAAAAAATAAATCGCAATTATATCACATTGATATCGTGGTGACATTTAATAACATCGAAATAATATCTTTAAGATATTTTTTATATTTATTACGATTGTCGTAATAAATATAAAAAATATTTCAGAGATATTATTTCGATATTGTATAATATCAAATTGATATCGATTCAATATCATATCGATATTTTTGAAAAATAACAATTTCAGCAAAGAAAATCTTCCTTGTGCAACAGTCAATTCGCAGGGATTCTTTTTTCTTACACATTGAGCACTCTAAATTTAATCCTTCTTTTCATAAACCTCTTTCTTGTAATATTTTTTTTATCCCTTTTGGCTTTTCTCGCAAGGTCAAATCAAAGTAATCTTTCAGAAATACCATCTGTTGAATTATCTCTTGTCCGTTTTTATCAATAAAAGTTGTTAATTTCATACTTGGTTGCTTTCCCCTGAAACCCAAATTTATTCTTGTTATAACAAGAGCATCTTTGGTATATACTGTATGGTTAGTGCTATTGTCAAATGCGAAAACGACTGTTGCATTCAGAAATTTTACTTCAAATATAGGAATCGCTTTAGATTTAATCTGTTTTATTAAATGTTCAAAAGTCCAATAGCCTTCTTGATTCTTTCCAGGCTGAAGATAGCAACGTTCTTCTATAGGTATATCCGGATTTCTTGCTATTTCTTCTTCATTAAATTTCAATTAGCCACAAGTTTCTGAAAGAAATTCGCTCACCATAATCGATCTCCTATTACCATTCTTTCGTAATGGTATTTCTTCATTAACTACCCAAATTTTTCCTTTCCTCTCATTTACATAAAATATACACTCATCGTGAGTGACAAAAATTAACTCACGTTTATTTGATGTAAGTTCCGGTGGAATTATTTCCATTTCTATTCCTTCGTATCTTGTTATTCGTTATTTCAATTCCTTCATTATTTCTAAAAACTTTTTTCGATAATTAATAATGTCTTCTCGTTCATGTCTATTATAATAAATATCTTTTCAATATTTTTTATATTGGTATTCCAAGATATTCAACCATTTTTCAATAGTTCATAGGCTAATTGTTTTTTTAGTTCCTAGATATTCGGGTAAAATAAAATTTTCAATATATTGCTTAAAATGGATTAAATTAATACCGTTTAAATTCGATTCTTGTCGTATCCACTGTTGCAAGTTCAATGCAACATTTTCGTCATTAATAAGTCACTTGTATTTTTGGTATTTGTTACGATTTGAAATTGGAAATGAATTATAATTTAGAAAAAATTTGATCAAGGAATGAATCCATTTAGCAGTATATAGTTTTGGATTAATATAAACTATATTTGCTGCCTCTTCACTAGATTTCATTTTTCCATTACTATCATTTAATTGTATGAAATATTTATAGATAGCACGTTGTCTGTTGTACTCAAAGGCTGTAAGTGTCTTTCTATTCCTGAGAAGGTCACATTGAAGTTGCACAATTCTTTCACTAAGTATTAAATTTTCATCCATCTCTGCTAGAGAATTGGATGGCATAGGAGATATTAAAAAAGAAATAGTAGGCTCATTGACATACCCATTTGAAGAAGCACCAGCAAATTCATTTAAAAATTTTTTGTTCTTCCAAAAAATGTTAATTTTAGGTATTCCCTTGGTAACATTAGCAAGTACATCGGAAGTATCAAATTTACGATAATAAGTCGTTTTTGGTATTCCTTTTATTGTTCTTTGATTTTTTTCAGGTTTGTTCCATATGAGTGCTGTTGCAAGTAGACGTGTTTGTATTTTTTCTTCCTCTTCAATTTTTTTTCTTCCCTTTCCTTAGCTTCTACATTTTCTTCGTCGGTTTCGAACTCTTCGTTGATTTCAGTTTCTTTATTTTTGTCAACCGATATTTGTCGTCTTTTATTATTGTATTCTTGAAGCCTCATAAAAATTTTTTTTCTTTTTGGCATTTTTTTTCTCATCTCTTCGTAATATCAACCAGTAATATTGAGAACTGTGATTTTCTATTAACCAATAGAATTACACACGTGATATTATTGGCTGATGGTAGGTCACATATTTGTCCCATTTGGTACTAATCATATATAAGCAGGACATTTTTGAATCGATATAATTTGGAAATGAGTAATTATTTTTTAAAAAAGAGGTTGGCAATTTGTAACAAATTAATTTAGCTTCAAAATAGTGACTTTCTTTTTTTGGTATTTTGATTGTATCACATGCTATAACGTTTTAAAAATTAATTAAATTATTTCAGTCTTTAAGTGGTATGCACTATAGGACTTCCAAATAATACTAATAAAAAATGATAATAAGAAATAATAATATGTTAACAAATATTCAATCAAATTTTGGTTCCTAATTTGGAAATTTTTATTACTAAAAAGGATAGGGGTCTAGGATAATTTGCCTGAACCCTGGGGATTCATGAATTTCACCTTGAACCAGGAGTCCTTCTGTTTATCCACGTGACCGCATATCATTATTAATTATTAATTTAACTAGATATTTTGGATTTAGCGACTTCGTCGCTATCATGTAATTAAAATTTATTCATAAAATACATTAAATTAAAATAAAAGGTTATGTATAAATAATAAATATTTGAATCACAGATTTTATTTAATTCAAATGACTTTATATTTAATAATTCAAAGAGGAATAAAAAAAAAAGAAGGAAATGATGTTTATTATTAAATGAAAATGAATCAAAAAAAATTTGAGTTTCGTTTAAATTTTATTTCTCTGGGATAACTGGTAAAAATTGTTACAATATAATGATAGATATATTTATTTATTGATGCATATTAATATGTGGCAAATTATATAAATTCTATAAATTATATGTACATTTTGCGAAGGCAGATAATAAATAAATAAAAATAATTGGCTTATATTATTTATTATTTTCTTTTTTCTTTTCAGGAAGGTGTTATGGTATTTTGTTTATTAAAAAAATTTTTAAAAAATAAATATATATATATTGTGAAGGTAGATAATAAATAATAATAAATAATAAATATTTGAATCACAGATTTTATTTAATTCATATGATTTTATATTTAATAATTCAAAGAATAAAAAAAAAGAAGAAAATGATGTTTTATTAAAAGAAAATGAATCAAAAAAAAAAAATTTAAGTTTCGTTTATATTTTATTTCTCCAGGATAACTGTTACAATTGATATAATGATGATGATAAAACACAATGGAAAATCATTATTATATATTTTTATTTATTTATGCGGTGAATAATAAATACATAAAAATAATTAGCTTATATTATTTGTTATTTCCTTTTTAAAAAAATTTTTAAAAAATAAATATATGTGTATATCTCACGAAGGTAATAATAAATAAATAAAAATAATTGGTTATTATTTCCTTTCTGCTTGTCCATAATATTTTTGTTAAAAAAATAAATAGTAATAAACAATAAATAATAAATATTTGAACTGAGGATTTTATTTTACTTCTTTTTTTTTCATTATTATTAAATGAAAAGTTATATGAAATTTATCAAAATTAAAAAAATTTTAAGTTTTATTTTATTTTTCCGGGGAACTGTGATACTATAATATATTACTAATTGAAATTTAAGTTTTAAGAAAATTTCGCTAATTTTTTTTATTATTGTAAATCATTACACAAAATGCGCAAAATGCAATACTAATAATTGAACAATCGAGTTTAAAAGATAATTTCTTTGTATATTTAATTAATCACAAAATTTATTAAGAAATTATATATGAGCCTGTGAAATAATAATACAATATGCATATCATTTTTTCTAAAAAATAAAGATTTTATTAATTAATTAATGGATTTATCAATTTCTATTACTATACACTACATTTATTTATTAAACATGTGAAAAAAAAATAAACATTTTACAAATAAATTATTAGTTAATTAATTTATCGAAATTGTTAGCAATCCAATTTCTGTATCGTATTTATTTATTCAATTAAAAAAATTTATTAATGATCCAATTTTTATACTTGCATTTATTGATCGTACGAAAAAAAAAATTTATTTATTGCAAATTTAAAAAAAATTTATCGAAATTGTTAGTGATTCAGTTTATATATATTACATTTATTTATTAATCACATGAAAAAAAATGATTGCATAAATGAATAGTTAGTTATTTAAATTAAAAAAATGTATTAAAAATTGTTAGTAATCCAATTTCCATATGTCGCATTTATAATTGTGAAAAAAAATTTTTTTTTGTTGAAGAAAATTATTTTTTTTTTAGTGAAAAAAATTGACTTTTAGACGTATTTAAATAAATTTTATTCAATGATCCTCCTCGCCCCAATTTTTTTTGTTTTTATTTAGTAATAATGAGCCTTGTGCTTATTATTTACTCTCATGCTTATTATTTATTATTTATTTATAATAATAATTTATTTATTATTATTATTATTTTTTTTTTTATTTATAAATAATGATTCTCGTGCTTCTTATCTCATGATTTGTTGTTGTTTTTTTTGTATTTTGACAAAGAAAAAAAAAATATTTAATCAACCTCCGTTCGTTGAGGTAAAATTTTTTCCTCCTATTTCTACCTCCTAATTTTAATTATAATTTAATATTAATATTAATAATAATATTAATATTAATA
>PQFF01000314.1:269486-279900 GCA_003547095.1 Diversispora epigaea | reverse complement strand
TAATATTAATATTAATAATAATATTAATATTAATAATAATATTAATATTAATATTAATATTAAAATTAGAATTAGAATTTATAAAAAATGGAAGGTGTGGGAATACTATATTAGGGAATTTTTTTTTTGAAAAGGAAATTGTTTACATAGCACCACTTTCTTAATTCGAACAAAATCTACATTAAAAATAAAAATTATAAATAAAAAAAATCACCGGATTTTTGTTGTACAACCCTTCATTATCTTATATACTGTAATAATTTTAAATTATCAAGGAACTTGCTGATCACTTTTGCCATAAACTTAACCACATCTTTATATAATCTATAAAAGCATTATGTTTGAACAAAGTATTTCTACAACTGAGCAAAAACCTGAAGTGGTTCGAAAGTATAATACTGAGCAACTTATCGCATTTCTTCGTGGGAAGGAAGACTTACAGCTTAACGATACTCATTTTGAAATCTTGCGTAATGAAGAGATTACCGGTCGTGATTTCCTTATTATAACCGAACAAAGGCTTGAACATTATGGCATGAAAGGTGGACCTGCGACAAGACTTGCAGACTTTGCTAAGGAAATTAAAGGAGGTAAGTAAATTTCATTTTCACTCACACCGTGCCATATTCGCCAATAATACAGAATACTTACTTATCTTGTGCTTTTCTTTCCTGCTTCGTATCAAAAAACCGCCCCAAAACACATTCACGTAATCATAGAGCAACCCGTTGCTGGTAAGTGAGTTGTAATAAATTTAGTCAACACGAGTGAACGTGAAATGGCCTAAATTTTGATAAATTTTTACCTTCGAACAAATGTCAAACTTTTTGTAATGCATTATTATTTCGACGTGTATTAACGCGCAATTACATTTATCTGGATTTTCTTTAGCAAAACGGAGTTATGATGACATGCAAATTGACAGGACTGGCATAATCTGCGATGCTCTCATCAAACCATTCAGCTCTGTCCCAAATCGAGTGGAGGATCTTACGCCTCTTATTAGTGCACCATTAACTCGAAAATTGCCCGTATCCTTCTACGAGGAGATAAAGTTTCCCCAACTTGCTGATTTTATTGAAACAAAAAATGATGAATACGGAAGTAGCTTATCAAAACACATTTCCTATTTACTTACTGAAATAGCTGAAAAGCAGAATTTAAATAACACATCAGAAGATATGTTGCACTGGAGAGTGGATAGTATTATTAGAATCTCGCTCCAGATTTTTCATGAGAATCTTGGAGGAATGCTTCCAATTCAAATTGATCGGAACAGTAAGGATCAGGGAACAACAACGGTAGGTAATAAAAGACCAGATTTCCTATGCTGGGCAAACAATGTACTTCTATTTAAAGGCGAAGAGAAGGCTGGAATTGAAGATTTTCAAAAAGCTACGGATGAGCTTGAAGAAAAATTCAATAAGTTTGATCCTATGTTTTTTGGAAATATACAGTTTATGATTTGTTATGCCGCAGCAGGAGCAAAGTTGCGTTTTTATGCAATTGATGGATCACCAAACACAAATCCGCCAAGCCGTTTAGTTGCACTTTCAAGTCAATTTGACATGATTAATCGCCGAGACCGTGTTTCTATCCTCTGCATAGTGGTTAATATTGCACGCATAATGAGGACTGTGAGCAATATTATTCCCGAAATGATTGTTCCTCTTGGAAAACGGTTGAAAACTGAAAAATCGATGATTACAATTTTAAATGACTCAGTAGAGAAAAGGGTCCAAGTGGAATATCTTCCATTTGCTATAAATTTGGATGCTCGTATTAATTTTTTATCGAAAATGTACCAATATGCAAAAGGTTATCCAGGGCTTGTTCAAGTAAAAAAAGGCCCCAACATTAGTAGGCAAGGAATTTACAAAGTTGTATTAGAAACGCGAGGTCACGTTTGTCGATTAAGGAACGAAGACGAAGCACGTGCAATGTCATGGAGTGTGCTCACTGGGCTACGCCGGTTACATGAAGGAGGTTATGTTCATTGTGACATCCGGTTACCAAATATTATCTTTATTCATGGTGTCACAAATTATAAATATGTTCTTATCGATTTTGAACATGCTAATTTGGGTGATTTTAAAGTGTCCGAACGGTTGAAGGATTGGGACAATAATACACTCACGAAAAAGAATCATTATACAAGACAATCTGATTTGTATCAATTTGGAAAGATGCTTAGGAATCTTAATGTGGTGAATTCAGAAGCTGGAAAGAAATTTTTAGACGGTTTGAAAAAAAAGCAACTATTTACAAACAATGTACTTGGTCATGCATGGTTTAGGTAAATCATGTTTATCTAACAACTTTGCAATTTATTATAAAATTTCACATTTGATTTTCTGCATATCATTGAAAAAACAATAATCTGTCTGCTAGTATCGGGCTTTATGATTTTACATACCGTGTAACTTTATTGTTTGATCATACACAATTGTATTTACTTGATTGTATTGTACAATCAATGTATACTTATTTGTCCTTTTTGATTAAAATTTTTTTTTGACAAAAACTGTTATCATTAGTAATGATTAGAGGTGCAGACTTATAGTGAGGTTATGACACCTCTCCAAGTCACGGCATAGACGTAGATGAGACGTAAATTTTTTATTTTTTAAAGAATTGTCGTAAGTCATAACTTTAGTAATAAGACGTAACTATGATAGTAAGACGTGACTGTAGTGGTGAGATATAATGATGAATGATGTAATTGCAGTTGTATATTGTAATTATAGTCATGTGTTATAACTATAATCATATATATAACTATAGATAAATATTATAGTATAATTAATATAATTATTATATTTATTATTATATTATTATATTATATTCCAATTATTATATTATTATTATTATATTATATAATTAAAATTAAATTATGATTACTATATTATTTGATAATTATTACTATAATTATTGATAATAATTATTATTATCAAATTATCAAAATAATTATTATTATTAATTATTATTATTAATAATTAAATAATATTTAAAAATTATTATTTCAATAATAATTATTAAATAATTATTTCAAGAATAATTATTATCAAAATAATTGTTAGCGAAATAATTAATTAATAATAATAATAATAATTAATAATTATCAATAATTATTATTATAATTATTATTGAAGTATCGAAATAATTATAAATAATTATTATCAAAGTATTAAAATAATTATAAATAATTATTATCAAAGTATCGAAATAATTATAAATAATTATTATTATCAATAATTCGAAATAATTATTTTGATAATAATTATTAAATAATTATTTTGAGAATAATTATCATCAAAATAATTGTTATCAAAATAATTAATTATTGTTAATAATAATTATTATCGAATTATTGAAATAATTATTACTATAATTATTATTGAATTATCAAAATAATAATTATTATTATTATTAATAATTAATTATTTTGAAATAATTATTTCGATAATAATTATTAATTATAATTATCGAAATAATTATAAATAATTATTTTGAATAATTATTTTATTATAATAATAATTAATTATCGATAATAATTATTTCGATAATTAGTTATTAAATTAATTAAATTAATTATTACTATATTAATTATATTATCGAAATAATAATAATTATTATTGTATCGATAATTAATTATAGTAATAATATTATTAATTATTATAATTTATTGATTATTAATAATAATTAAATACAAACATACGACTATAGTCACAACATACGACCATAGTCATGACATATGACTATAGTTATGACACACGACCATAGTCATGACACATGACTACAGTTATGTCTTATTACTATGGTCATGTCTTACTACATTGTGACAAATTGACGTGAAAATTGAGATAAAGACGTGACTCAAGTTCTAGCATAAGTCTACATCTCTAGTAATGATCAGAGTTTTAGCATTTTTCTTTTTTCCAACTTTGAGTATATGTGCGAAAAAGCAATGTGAATACAAATAAGGATAGGATTATAATAAGAAAAGTTGAAACTTTTTCACTATCATCTATTATGGGTTTGTCTATAGATAATATTAAATATATACCATATTCTATTGTGAATAAGCACCTTGTGTGAATAAGTACTATCCTCCTAGTTGCTTTCTGCTCCAATCTATAAAAAAAATCAAATAAGCATTATTTAAAAATAGTATAAATAATTTGTATAATAATTATAGGTGCAGATTATACCTGCCGTTCAAATTCAAAATCTAAATGCCGAAATCTCAAATGCTGTAATTCCAAATCCCAAATCTCAAATTATAATTAGTATCTTTTGCTGAAATCCCAAATCCCAAATTCCAAATACTAGTAATTTGTGCATTTTGGCGTCTCAAATCTTAAATTATTTGAGATTTGGGCAACACGTATAGTGCAGACTTATACCTTCTTCAAAGTTACGTCATTTTGTTACGTCATATAAAATTATATAACTTAACTAGTTATGTCTATACTTGCATGCTAAATTATTTTGGGTTCTGAAATTGTAATTTTGAAAAAAAAATCAAAATAGTTTTTTATAAAAGACGAAATTATTTTATTTAAAATCTGAAATTTTTTAACTACTCAAATAAATCTCTTGATTAAAAATATATATAATTAGGTACTTTTTTTATTTTCATATATAGAATAGATTCTGCATAAATCTTAAAAAGATGAAATATTTCAAAAATTCAAAATCAATTTTGAAAACATGTATAGTTACATCATATAATTTGTAATCTACGTTTTATATGATTTAACTAGTTATGTTAGTAAAGTCTGCACCTATAATAATATTTTTATATTTTAAAATTTTAATTTTATTTTATTTTAATAAATTTTTATTAAATTTGATAAGTAAAAATATTTAGTTATTACATGTTTTATTTGGATTTTTATTTATTAAATTAACCACTTCAATTTTATCATTCATCAGGAAATTTTTTATGTCAGAGGTTATTGTAATAATTTTGTTTTCAAAGGTTATTGAAGGTTATTGGACCAATAACCTTCGCAAATATTACTTTATTATGATAAAGTGAAAGTTATTGAAGGTTATCGATATCAATAACCTCTGGAGTATTACGTTTTATTAATAAAAATGAAGGTTTTCGGTACCAATAACCTTCGTAAATATTACGTTTATGTTGGAGGTATTCAAAGGTTATTGAAGTGAAGGACTTCGAAGGCTTACGTTTAAAAAAATTTACTGATGTTATTATTAATATTTTTATCATTTTCCTCTCAAATTAAATTATCTTTAGTTCTATCTATTGCATTGAAAATATCACATTTTTTAAAAGATTTTGAAACCATTTTAGAAGGAATATCATTCCAAGCTTCGATTATTTATTTACATTATACATGTTGTTAAAATTAATTTGATCTTAATTCAACTCTTGAAATTTCAATTTTTAATTGTGTCTGACTCAATTACACTAGTCGAAATGAGGCAAATCGGCCATATCAAAATTCGGCCGACTTTCGGCTGATTGCCAAAAAAAATCAGCCTAAATTCGGTCATTAATAAATTTCAGCCAAAATTCAGAAATTCTGAATTTTGGTCGAAACTTAAAAATCAACTTTAAGTTAAGTTTCGACCAAAATTTGGAATTTCTGAATTCGTGCTGAAATTATTTAACGGTCAAATTTAAGATAAATTTTTGCGAAAAGAGTATATTTTCAAAATGTCCATTTCGACAATAAAACAGCATCAAAATATTGTATAAATTTCAGCACGAATTCGGAAATTCCGAATTTTGGTCGAAACTTAAAAATCAACTTTAAGTTAAGTTTCGACCAAAATTTGGAATTTCTGAATTCGTGCTGAAGTTTGGTACAATATTTTGATACGCTGTTTTGTTGTCGAAATGGACATTTCGGAAATATAAAATTTCGGAATAATTCTGCCTAAATTCAGCTTATCCATTTCGAAAATATGATATTTCGGCTTATTAATAAAATTCGGCAAAAATTCAGAATTTATTAAAAGAATTCTTGTTTCTTGCCGATTATTGGACATTTAGGAACTATATATAAAATAAGCATATTTCATTTACAATATTGTAAGCGAAATAAGGCAAATCGGCAATATCAAAATTCGTTTAACTTTCGGCTGATTGTTAAAAAAAAATCGGCTCTTAGAAATTTCAGGAAATTTTGAATTGATTTTTAAGTTTCGACCAAAATTCGGAATTTCCGAATTCGTGCTGAAATTTATACAATATTTTGATGCTGTTTTATTGTCGAAATGGACATTTTGAAAATATACTCTTTTCGCAAAAATTTATCTTAAATTTGACCGTTAAATAATTTCAGCACGAATTCAGAAATTCGTGCTGAAATTTAATAAAATATTTTAATGCTATTTTACTGTCAAAATGTCAATTTCAGAAATATACTCTTTTCGCAAAAATTTATCTTAAATTCGACCGTTAATAAATTTTAGCCAAAATTTGGAAATTTAGATTTTAGTTTTAACCAAAATTCAGAATTTCCGAATTCGTGCTGAAATTTATACAATATTTTGATGCTGTCGAAATGTCAATTTCAGAAATAACTTTTTTCACAAAAATTTATCTTAAATTCGACCGTTAATAAATTTTAGCCAAAATTTAAAAAATTTAATAAAATCTTTATCATTTCGGAAAAAAAATTACTGAATTCGGATGATTTTAATGCAAAATTTCTGATTTATCATTTATTTCTGATTTATTTCTGAATTTATGAAAATTTTAATAAAGTTACATAATTCTAATCATTTCGGAATAAAATAAGAAAGATAATTTTTAGCGTAAATTATATTTTCTATTTATTGGATTTACTGCCAAATACTCTTTAGCATTTTTATGATCTGAAATTTTATACTTAACCGGCACAAATCGTCCAAGAATATGATGGACTGGAATAATACAATCTCGGCTTTTAGGATAAAATTCAGTATCCCACAATTCGACATTACACATTTGTTCTTGATTTATGCCGAAATAGAACCGATTCTTGATTTTTTTGTACCAACGAACATATGCCAGATAATGATTTTCCATATTTATTCTATTTGTACTTATTTCATGAACAAAAAAGAACTGAATTTGACCCGGATAAATATCAATACTATCATCTTCAGATGCAAATTTAGCTAGAATATATGAGCTTTTTTGGTGTCTAGGTGAAAATGTTGAACCAAATATTTCGGAACCAATTCGGCAGCNTAAGCAATCATTAGATCTAAAATTCCATCTGCCGAAAGTGGAATATTTTCTGAAAATGGTTTCAACATTTCACCCGGAAATGGTTCTTTTCCAGAAATAGTTGATTCTTGAATTGTTCTCGAATACATCCAGAATCTTCTCATTTCATCATGATCAAATTGATCCATTTCTGAAAGAGATCCGACGGATTGACGAGTATTAAGAATTTCTAGGCCTTTTGTATTATTTTCAGTATATACCATCTCATTTATTCTATTGTCATTGATTAATCGACGCATTAGCTCTGGTTCGATTTGCCGATGACTATTGGGCAGCGAACCTAATAAACAAAAAATCAGAAAAAAATCAGAAAAAAATAATCAAAAAATAGTCAAAAAAATAATCAAAGTATATTAATTTACCAAGTATTCCATTCATTCTTTCAAATGAAAAGCACCAAAAAGCATATAATGGACCAAAATCGTGCGAACATGCGCTTAAATAAAGTGACAAGTGAAAATTTGGTGTTATTACATTTCTTCCATATTTTTTCTCAATTAACGTTACAACATCTACTATTTTCTTATGAATTTCATCTAAAGATTTAGTTTCTAGAATTCGATTTACAAAAAGATGACAAATTCGAACAAAATATGTAAGAATCTTCCTATCTACTTCTTCTAAATACAGTCTGACCTCTCTATAGTCACACCCTATATAGTCACATCATATAAAAACCTCTTTATAGTCACCCTTTCACACAAAACCAGCATCTATTAATGCTATGTAAAAAAACCTCTCTATAATCACAGAGTTTTTATAGTCACACCCTTTGAAACCAATACTTAATAATGCTTTATAAAAAAACCTCTATATAGTCACAACCTCTTTATAAGCACCTATTTATTTTTTTTACCAATGGTGTGACTATATAGAGGCCAGACTGTACTCCCAAAGTACTACAGTAGAATAAATTGAAATAAAGATTCTCCATTGATCGGCAATAAAATTAGAAAAACCTTCACCACAGTAGATTTTTCCCGGAATTCGACCCAAATCGGCGGGAACTTGAAATTCGTTCATTTTTTTTTGAATATTATTTAAATCATTTGATGATAAAACCCCCATATCTACCCAAATTCGTTTCACAATCCATTTTGCAATACCCAAAAATAAACAATGCATAGGATCAACTGTTATAAATCGAATTGGGTCAAAATAAGGTAGGCGCAACAATTCTGACCATCTTACTCCACTACTTTTTGTAAATTTCTTTCTAGCAGAATCCGAATTGCAACCTCTCCATCTTAAAGCATTTTCAAGATGCTTGGATGAATCTTTTGCAATGAACCAATTGTCCATATCATCCATTCCAGCGAAATTATGTTGCCGATTTTCGTAATTTGCCTTTTTTTCGCATCGATGGCAAGATACTAATGCCGAAATGTGACCACAAATTTTTCTAGCAGCAGGTACATCACAAGAAACTAATATTAAAGCTGTCCAGATTTTCTTTCCATTCGGACAATTATTTGTTTTATTTAGAATGATTCCATTCCAAAGTGATTCCAATTCGTCCACAATTGGTGCCAAATAATGATTTATTTTATGTAGGCTAACTTCATTTGGACCTGGCAATAATCCAAGAATTAGTAGATTTTCGCGCTTAAATCGGATATCTCTGGGCAGATTACAAATTGCGGCATAAATTACTCCAGTACTATGAACAGTACCATCGTAAGGTTGAAACCAGTCAAGATTTATCATTAAACCAAGATGTGAATCTGCTGTCTCATTTCGAAAGAAATTCGGCGAATTTTCGTCATTTGTTTCTTTAAAACTCTTCCAAATTTGACCATCATAAATGTCTGATAAAATTTCATCAGAGTTCGTCCGATTTAACCAATGTCAAAGGAAATTTTCGAAATTTGGACGATTATAAAATGCCATCAATTGTTGTCGAATTCCGGCAAATGGATAAACCAACTTGAATTTTAACTTAAATCTATCCATTGTTGGAACTTGTTCGGATAATATTGTTTGGCATTGGCGATTTCGTCTAGTTGCTGAATTTGGAAATTCGACGTGCCGACATTTCATGACGGAATTGGTATCATTTTCTTTATAATTTTCCACTTCTTGCTTATTATAAAGCTTATGGCATTTNGGACATGTAGGAAAAGAGTAAAAATCATCTCTTAATCCAAGTTCTTTTTTTGTCATATATATTGAATTAGGAAAAGTGTCAAATTCGGAATTTCCGATTTCTGATAACAATAATTTAATGAACTTTATTAACGATTCTGTGGCAGTTTCAGGTAAGTTGAATTTTATCCGAAAGCTCATTATCCATAATAGAATCCATAGATATGAATTATTATTTGTCGATTTTGGATCAATCGATTCATCAGGATCATAATTTGGTGATGAATAATCTTCAAAAATATTAGAAAATTCATCAGCCGATTCTTCTTCACTTTCGATACTTATTTCTTCTATTTCTTCCATTTCTTCCATTTCATCTTCAGAAGAAATATTTAAAACTTCATCATCAGCGATTATATTAGAAATTTCAACCGAAATTGGTTGATTTGTATGTCTTTTTGGATGTATTCTAGGCAAGAAGGTAAGATTTGGGATGTCATCCTTTTCTATTTCTAGTAGATTAACATCTTGCGTAAGTGTAGTTGATTTTGATGATAAAGATTCATCAATTTCTTCGATTTCTTGCCGATTTTGGAAAGATTCTATTGAAATTTCTGATGACTCGTTAGACAAATCATGAATCACCTTTGTGCGAGGATCTATTAATTTTCCATTACATTTCGGACAATTACATAAAACTAATCTACTACTATTTGATGATTGATTTGAGGTTAATTCTTCACCAAGTATATTAGAAATTGATCTATTTCTACTATTTCTATTTCTATCCGAAGATGTATCATCTTCATATAATACAGAAGCTAATGATCTTTTTCTTACCATTTTTCTTCCTTTTTTTCCTAAATTAATATTATTTTTTCTAAATTATTTTTGAAATTTTTTAAAAAATAAAAAGAAATATTTTAAAAATATTCAAAAAATCAATAAATAATAAGATCAGAAAAAAATCAATAAGATTTCTGAATCCGAAATTATTTTGATATAAGAATAATGTAAGAATAGCGTAAGAATAGTGTAAGAATAATGTAAAAATAGCGTAAGAATAATGTAAAAATA
>PQFF01000314.1:251445-263502 GCA_003547095.1 Diversispora epigaea | reverse complement strand
CTTATTTTTTCTTTCTTTTTTTTAATATTATATACAAAAAATTATATTCTTTTATTTATTACCGAATTATTATCGATTTATTACTGATATTTATTTTTTTCTCTTTCAATTTATTACCGAAATATTACTAATGCTTATTTTTTCTTTCTTTTTTTTAATATTATATACAAAAAATTATATTCTTTTATTTATTATCGATTTATTATCGATTTATTACTGATATTTATTTTTTTCTCTTTCAATTTATTACCGAAATATTACTAATACTTATTTTTTCTTTCTTTTTTTTAATATTATATATATCCTTTTATTTATTACCGATTTATTACCGATTTATTACTGATATTTATTTTTTTCTCTTTCAATTTATTACCGAAATATTACTAATACTTATTTTTTCTTTCTTTTTTTTAATATTATATATATCTTTTTATTTATTACCGACTTATTATCGATTTATTATCAATTTTATTTTTTCTCTTTCAATTTATTACCGAAACATTACTAATACTTATTTTTTCTTTCTTTTTTTTGAATATTATATATATCTTTTTATTTATTACCGACTTATTATCGATTTATTATCAATTTTATTTTTTCTCTTTCAATTTATTACCGAAACATTACTAATACTTATTTTTTCTTTCTTTTTTTTGAATATTATATATATCTTTTTATTTATTACCGACTTATTATCGATTTATTATCAATTTTATTTTTTCTCTTTCAATTTATTACCGAAACATTACTAATACTTATTTTTTCTTTCTTTTTTTTGAATATTATATATATCTTTTTATTTATTACCGACTTATTATCGATTTATTATCAATTTTATTTTTTCTCTCTCAATTTATTACCGAAATATTACTAATACTTATTGTTTCTTTCTTTTTTTTAATATTATATATATCCTTTTATTTATTACCGATTTATTACCGATTTATTACTGATATTTATTTTTTTCTCTTTCAATCTATTACCGAAATATTACTAATACTTATTTTTTCTTTCTTTCTTTTTAATATTATATATATCTTTTTATTTATTACCGATTTATTATCGATTTATTATCAATTTTATTTTTTTTCTTTTTCAATTCCGAAATATTACTAATACTTATTTTTTCTTTCTTTTTTTTTAATATTATATATATCATTTTATTTATTACCGATTTATTACCGATTTATTACTGATATTTATTTTTTTCTCTTTCAATTTATTACCGAAATATTACTAATACTTATTTTTTCTTTCTTTTTTTTAATATTATATATATCTTTTTATTTATTACCGATTTATTACCGATTTATTATTGATATTTATTTTTTTTCAATTTATTACCGAAATATTACTAATACTTATTTTTTCTTTCTTTTTTTTAATATTATATATATCTTTTTATTTATTACCGATTTATTANCAATCGGCAAAATGATATATATAATTTATTATTTACAGTTATTACTTTTATTATGTCAATTATATACTAAATTATATGATTATATTCTGAATTTAGAAAAAACTTCGTCGTATTAAAGCGGCAAAAGAATTATTTAGAAAAAATGATCCTAATATTACAGACTATGATAAAGAATCATTATTGCGAATGTTGGCGGATCGCGCCTTTCATTCACCAGAAATGTCCGATACCGACGAAGAAGATCGTTCGAAAACAGTAGTAAATGTTTATGATCTTTCCTGGCAGTCTGCGGAGGTTAGTATTTATTTCTGAAATGTTACTGATTTATTACTGATTTATTATCGATTTATTACTGATATTTATTTTTTTCTCTTTCAATTTATTACCGAAATATTACTAATACTTATTTTTTCTTTCTTTTTTTAATATTATATACAAAAAATTATATTCTTTTATTTATTACCGAATTATTATCGATTTATTACTGATATTTATTTTTTTCTCTTTCAATTTATTACCGAAATATTACTAATACTTATTTTTTCTTTCTTTTTTTTAATATTATATATATCTTTTTATTTATTACCGATTTATTATCGATTTATTATCAATTTTATTTTTTCTCTTTCAATTTATTACCGAAATATTACTAATACTTATTTTTTCTTTCTTTTTTTTAATATTATATATATCTTTTTATTTATTACCGATTTATTACCGATTTATTACTGATATTTATTTTTTTTCAATTTATTACCAAAATATTACTAATACTTATTTTTTCTTTCTTTTTTTTAATATTATATACAAAAAAACCAATTTCTGATTTATTTCCGAAATGCTTTTATTCTTTAACAATTATTACTAATTTATTATTGATTTATTACCGAAATTTCCTTAATACTTATTTTTTTTTAATCTATTTTCACGTAATATTTAGCTAAAACACTTGCTCAGAAATGTACTTGATCCCAAATCAGCTTCAAGTACTACTGTTCAATTACAACGGAAACGAAACTATTCCGATGAAATTCAGTGGTATGATTTCTCCCTCCAGCGAAAGCCCCTAATTGGGCATGTAATGAACAAGAAGATGTCGTTTATGACACCGAATTCGTGCAAACGGAGGGGGAAGATGAGCCGAGTCTTGCTAGTACTTCTAGTTCAAAAATTTCGGCTNAACAATAATAATTTTAATAAGTATATAATATATAGACATTTATCAATATATTTTAGGATATTTTAATATTATTTTTATTATTTTTAATGATTATTTTTAGATTATTTAATAAAGAACATTAGCTATTTTCGTTTACTTACCAGATTTTAACCAATTCTTGAATATTTGTTTCTGATTTCTATCAGAATTTTGACCAAGTTTACTTTCCGAATTTTGAATATTTGTTTCTGATTTCTATTAGAATTTTAACTAAGTTTTCTTTCCGATTTTTTGAATATTTCTTTCTGATTTCTACCGGATTTTAACCAATTTTTGAATATTTCTTTCTGATTTCTATCGGAATTTTGACCAAGTTTACTTTCCGTTTCTTACTGGATTTTGAATATTTCTATCAGAATTTTGACCAAGTTTACTTATCGTTTTCTTTCCGAATTTTGAATATTTCTTTCTGATTTCTATTAGAATTTTGACCAAGTTTACTTATCGTTTTCTTTCCGAATTTTGAATATTTCTTTCTGATTTCTATTAGAATTTTAACCAAGTTTACTTACCGTTTTCTTTCCGAATTTTGAATATTTCTTTCTGATTTTTATCGGAATTTTGACCAAGTTTACTTACCGGATTTTGAACAATTCTTGAATATTTCTTTCTGATTTCTATCAGAATTTTGAATAAATTTACTTACCGGATTTTGAACAATTCTTGAATATTTCTTTCTGATTTCTATCAGAATTTTGAATAAATTTATTTACCGGATTTTGAACAAGTCTTGAATATTTCTTTCTGATTCCTATCAGAATTTTGAATAAATTTATTTACCGGATTTTGAACAAGTCTTGAATATTTCTTTCTGATTCCTATCAGAATTTTGAATAAATTTATTTACCGGATTTTGAACAAGTCTTGAATATTTCTTTCTGATTCCTATCAGAATTTTGAATAAATTTACTTACCGTTTTCTTTCCGAATTTTGAATATTTCTTTCTGATTTCCATCAGAATTCTGAATAAATTTACTTACCGTTTTCTTTCCGAATTTTGAATATTTTTTTCTGATTACTATCAGAATTTTTATTACCGAATTTTTACCGATTGGCTGCCAATCGGCATAACAATCGGCAAAAAAAAAAAGAAAAATTTCGTCCGACGTTCGGTTATATTTCGGCTAAAAATCGTACAGCCGAATTTTAGCCGAATTGGACCATTTCGACTAGTGTTAATTGTGTCAATTACTAGTAAAAATTAAAATTTGCCTTGATTCAATTCTAATTTTTCTCAATTTTAATTGCGTTTGACTTAATTCAATAGTTTTGATGATATGTATAATTTACACATAGTATCTAATTCAGAATTTCTCAATTTTATAAAATTATAATTGCTCTTTATTATTTAATTATTCCATTTTTTATGAAGTTTATCTTTAAAAGGTTTATTAATACATATATCTAATGGTTGAACTATACATGTTGTTAAAACTAATTTGACCTTGACTCAACTCTTAAAATTTCAATTTTTAATTACATTAATCACTAATAAAAATCAAAATTTACCTTAACTTAACTTCAATTTTTCTTAATTTTAATTATGTTTGATTTAATTCAATAGTTTTAACGACATGTATAGGTTGAACCTAAGGGTGAAAGGTTCAATTGATATCAAAGCTGGCTCAATAATTGCGCCTTTAGTTAATTAATTTTGGCCAGCTAAATTCTGACTAAATTCTGGTTCAAAGGTTAATTAAATTGCGTTGACTAAATTCTAGCTCAAAGGTTAATTAATTTTTTCTAACTAAATTCAGGTACAATTTCTAATTAATTGACGCAATTTTGGTCATGTGACAAAAGATTGATCAGATAAAATTATTAAGGATAAATTTATTCTAGATCCAAGGTCTACACTCTTAATCTAGACCACAATTGTATATATCACGTGTTAGCTACTTTAAAAAAATTTATTTATATAGGGTGTCTAGGATAAAAACCTAGACCCAGGATCTATTTTAAGGACACTCAATTATTAATTAATTTTACCGATATTAACATTTTAATATATTGTTTTAAAATAGCTATAATTTGGTTAATTTTAATTTTACAAAAAACTTTTCTCTTTTGTCACAAAAATCGAAAAACAACAAAAAAATTTAAAAAAGGTTCGGTGCCATAAAAACGTTAACGACGTCGTATAAGAAAGGTCAAAACTTAAGTATATAATACCACTCCTTCTGAGGCAAAGGGCTCTGCTGGATGAGACTGAGTTGGGGACCTAATATCTACTATTGTATACTTTCGCGACGGCTTTCTTCTAAAAATGGTTCTTTCGTCCTGGGAAGAAACATTAACAAAGAAGACTTCGGGTAACTACCACAACACTTTGGAGCGTAGTGAGGAAGTACGACTTTGCGAGTGGCAGAAACTTGGAACACTTTTCATTCAAAAGACACGGCACAAAAATTCATAAAAAATATTTTCTTTTGTCTTTTACTTGGGGCTTTACTTTTCATTTTATTTTGGGTTTTTCTTTTGTCTTTAATTTTGGGAAACAGCAACATGAGTTACACTCTTTAAAAATAACACAAAACACTTAAAAATATTTTCTTTGACTTTTTTATGGTTTTTCAACTTTCATTTTATTTTGGTTTTTTTTTTTTGGTCTCTCTTTTGGTTTTCGTGGGGAATTTTCAAATATTGGTTTGCCCCCAATTTTGGTCACATGAGGGAATTCGTTACACTTCAGATGTAAACAAACTAAATTAGATGCGACAATAAGGGGTAAATTCTGGTCACATGTAGAAACATTACACAGCAGATGTAAACAAACTAAATAGAAACAACAAGGGGTTAATAGTCACATGATAAGATCTTCATAACAATAATTTTGGCCAGGGGAGAAACAATCAACACGTGACGTTTGGGAGGAATAATCAATGTTCGGGTGTCCTATACCTGCCGCCCANCCACTCCTTCTGAGGCAAAGGGCTCTGCTGGATGAGACTGAGTTGGGGACCTAATATCTACTATTGTATACTTTCGCGACGGCTTTCTTCTAAAAATGGTTCTTTCGTCCTGGGAAGAAACATTAACAAAGAAGACTTCGGGTAACTACCACAACACTTTGGAGCGTAGTGAGGAAGTACGACTTTGCGAGTGGCAGAAACTTGGAACACTTTTCATTCAAAAGACACGGCACAAAAATTCATAAAAAATATTTTCTTTTGTCTTTTACTTGGGGCTTTACTTTTCATTTTATTTTGGGTTTTTCTTTTGTCTTTAATTTTGGGAAACAGCAACATGAGTTACACTCTTTAAAAATAACACAAAACACTTAAAAATATTTTCTTTGACTTTTTTATGGTTTTTCAACTTTCATTTTATTTTGGTTTTTTTTTTTTGGTCTCTCTTTTGGTTTTCGTGGGGAATTTTCAAATATTGGTTTGCCCCCAATTTTGGTCACATGAGGGAATTCGTTACACTTCAGATGTAAACAAACTAAATTAGATGCGACAATAAGGGGTAAATTCTGGTCACATGTAGAAACATTACACAGCAGATGTAAACAAACTAAATAGAAACAACAAGGGGTTAATAGTCACATGATAAGATCTTCATAACAATAATTTTGGCCAGGGGAGAAACAATCAACACGTGACGTTTGGGAGGAATAATCAATGTTCGGGTGTCCTATACCTGCCGCCCAAATTCAAAATTCAAATGCCAAAATCCCAAATGCCAAAATCTCAAATCCCAAATCCCAAATTCCAAATCCCAAATTACAATTAGTATTTTTTGCCAAAATCCCAAATCCCAAATCCCAAATACTAGTAATTTGTACATTTTGGCGTCCCAAATCCCAAATTATTTGGGATTTGGGCAACACGTATAGGGTGTCCTTCGCCAGAGAAATCATTTAGATATGCTTGGTCACTTACTTTGATCTATGTCAGCTACCTACGAGGGTACATATACGTGATAAGTTAAACAGAAAATATCAGAACGTTCATATTCGGCATAAAAAGTAACCTCTCCCACATCGTTCAGAGATACTTTCGCCAAAAGAGACACTTAGATATGCCTGGTCACTTATTTTGATCTATGTCAGCTACCAACAAAGGTACATATACGTGATAAATTAAACAGCAGATATCAGAATTTTTGTTTTTCAGCATAAGGAAGCGATTTCTCTCCTGGGGCCTAGGTGACTAGAATGGAAACATAAAAGGGATGGGACGATAGATGTAGAGTGATAGGGGTGTAGTTTTAAAGGGGTCAGGTCAGGTTGGAAGGTCAGTTGTTTGAATTCGACGGGTGGTCAGTTGGGAAATGTGTTAGATGGTTAGTTGTTGTTTGGTGGGTTGTACGATAGTTGTAATTTTATTTAGGAGATGTAGGTTGGTAGTAGATGAGTTATTATGGAGTTGGGGTTTTTATTGGAGTTCAGATTCCTTTGGGCGTGCAAGGTCCTTAGGTGTCTAACATGACTACTCTATATAAATAATAGGGAAGGAGATTAGGTATGCGAGCTGAAGACCTAGTCATTTCCGACCAAGCCTTGGGATATACCTTACAAGAGCGGTAAGGGAGCAGTCTTTTGATGTGAGCTGATGCAATTGACATTTGCGCGTATCCCAGTTTTCCTTTTTTTTACCTAGAGGGCCGTTGACGCGTAGGCAATTAGTCCTTAAATAATTTGGCGAATGTGGGGTTTCCTCTTGGGATCACATTTCGTGGTCCTTAGCAAGATTGGGTCATGTGTTAATCTGTAAAATTGTTTTTTTATATGAATTAGCTCTAGCTTTACTTTTTTTCTTTATAATTTTGTTCCCTGTATTTGTAGACGTTATTATAGTCTATTTTTATATAATAAAATTCTGAACTAAGGTTCAATCATGTTAACCAGCAAAAAAAAAAAAAATTTTAATTTTACAAAACTCTTTCTCTTTTGTCACAAAAATCGAAAAACAACAAAAAAATTTAAAAACAGTTCGGTGCCATAAAAACGTTAACGACGTCGTATAAAGAAGACCAAGGCTTAAGTATATAATACCACTCTTTCTGAGGCAAGGGGCTCTGCCAAACGAGACTGAGTTGAGGGCCTAATATCTACTATTAAATACTTTTGCGGCGGTCTTCCTTTAAAAAGAAGTTCTTTCGTCCTGGGAAGAAACACTAACAAAAAAGACTTCGGGTAACTACCACAACACTCTGGAGCATAGTGAGGAAGTGCGACTTTGCGAGTGGCAGAAACTTGGGACACTTTTCATTCAAACGACATGGCACAAAAAATTTATAAAAAATATTTTCTTTTGTCTTTTATGTAGGGGCTTTATTTTGCACTTTATTTTGGGTTTTTCCTTCCTTTATAATTTTGGGTTACAGCAACATAGTTTATACTCTTTAAAGTAATACAAAAATACTTAAAAATATTTCCTTTGACTTTTTTATGGGTTTACAACTTTCGCTTTATTTTGGTTTTTTTGGCCTTTCTTTTGGTTTTCGTAGGGAATTTTCAAATATTGGTTTGTTCCCATTTCCCATTTTTGATCATATGAGGAGATTCGTTACACTTGAGTTGTAAATAAACTGAATTAGACATAACAATAAGGGGTTAGATAGGTCACATGCGGGAACATTACACGGCAGATATAAACAAATTAAATAGGAAACAACAAGAGGTTAGTAGTCACATGGCAAGATCTTCAAAACAACAATTTTGACCAGGGGAGAAATAGTCAACACGTGACAATCGGGCACTTTTCGCCAATGAAATTATTTAGATATGCTTGGTCACTGACTTTGATCTATGGCAGCTACCTAACGAAGATACCTATACGTGATAAGTTAAACAGCAAATATCAGAACGTTTGACTTCGGCAATATGGAATACATTTCTTCCCTGGGGCCTAGGTGACAGATATAAAGATTTTCATAATAACAATTTGGTCAGGAGAGAAATAGTCAACACGTGACAATCGAATACCTTTTTTTGCCAATGGAATTACTTAAATATGCTTGGTCACTGACTTTGATCTATGGCAGCTACCTAACGAAGGGTACCTATACATGAGAAGTTAAACAGCAAGTATCAGAACGTTCGACTTCGGCAACATGGAACACACTTTCTCTCCTGGAGCCTAGGTGATAAGTAAAGGACACGAGATACTTTAACTTACAATTTCAGGGGGTTGCATCGAGGAAACATAGCTTTTGGGGGTGAGACATCAAGTGGGAGAACTTGGGTTCGCAAAATAATATACCAATGTTGACTCGCCTTGGATTGATCCACTACTAGCCATAGCCAGAAGGTCCACTGGAGTACCGTGTTAACACCGGGAGAGTAATGTTTAAAGTATAAAGGGTGAGAAGTTGTTCTCTAAGGTGTTGTAGGAGAGTAGTAGTTTATTGGTGGGTACGATGTTATTTATAAAGGAGTGTATAGGGGTGTTAATTGTTTTTTTTTTTTTAGTCACGATTAGTGACTGTATATTTTTTAATTGACGTATGTGGGGTGTTTGCTTCTTCGGAATAGGTTTACTATTTTGTAGCCCGGGTTTGAACGGTAAAATACTTTTATAGTGTTTCTAGTTAGCTTTTATTTAGAATGTAATTATATACTTGTATGTAAAAACAGTTTTAATAAAGGTGTTAACCCAACTAGTCATTCAAAAAAAAAAAAAAAAANGTTGCATCGAGGAAACATAGCTTTTGGGGGTGAGACATCAAGTGGGAGAACTTGGGTTCGCAAAATAATATACCAATGTTGACTCGCCTTGGATTGATCCACTACTAGCCATAGCCAGAAGGTCCACTGGAGTACCGTGTTAACACCGGGAGAGTAATGTTTAAAGTATAAAGGGTGAGAAGTTGTTCTCTAAGGTGTTGTAGGAGAGTAGTAGTTTATTGGTGGGTACGATGTTATTTATAAAGGAGTGTATAGGGGTGTTAATTGTTTTTTTTTTTTTAGTCACGATTAGTGACTGTATATTTTTTAATTGACGTATGTGGGGTGTTTGCTTCTTCGGAATAGGTTTACTATTTTGTAGCCCGGGTTTGAACGGTAAAATACTTTTATAGTGTTTCTAGTTAGCTTTTATTTAGAATGTAATTATATACTTGTATGTAAAAACAGTTTTAATAAAGGTGTTAACCCAACTAGTCATTCAAAAAAAAAAAAAAAAAATTTTAATTTTACACAAAAAAAAAAAACTCTTTCTTTCTATCCGTCCGTCACTTAAATTCCGCAGTAAAAATGAATAAGTATTTAGACGCGAGTAGGGTTTGACCTGAAGTGAAAAGCTGTCTAAGTCGGAGGTTTGGTGCATAATAACCGGATAAGACTAGAAGATAACGGTGAAGCTATGCAACCACTAAATACTTAGGAAGTTGGTGCTGTGGAGTTGGTTCCAGTTTCTTTGCAGCCGACGTAAATGACGAAACTTTTTATCTTTCTTGGAAAATAGTCTTGGAGTACAGGAGCTTTAGAACGAACCGGTAGCAGGACGTACGGGCCGCTTCCTTTTTTTTGGGTTAGATAGGCTGTTTTCGAACGAACGCAATAAACGAAGAAGTTTTCCTGGAGCTGTTTGACTTTGCGTATATTTAGTTGCGAGTCTGCGTCATATATTTTCCTCATTTTCATATTCATAACTTTTTGGGGGAATTGTCAAATATTGGTTTAACCCTGATTGTCGATCATGTCGATCAGGTGTGACGCACTGAGGAAAAATTTTGGTGATACGGAGATACGAAGGTGATGAACGGCAGGTGATTTGGGGGTATGGTGATACTTAGGGGACGATCGGTGATAGCGAAGGGTGATGTGATGTTTGAGTTTGTTGGAACGGGGGTGTAGTTTTAAAGAGTCGGGTTGGGTTGGAAGGTTGGTGGTTTGAAGTTGTTGGGCGGTTAGTTGGTTGAGTTAGAAGATAAATTGTCGTTTGGTAGGGTGTATGTTCGTTGTATTTTTATTTTAGGAGGTAAAGGTAGTAGATGAGTTGTCGTGGAGTGGTGGGGTTTTTATTGGGGATCAGATTTTCGTTGGGCATGCAAGGTTCTCGGAGGTCTTTTACATGACCATCTTATATGAGCGATAAGGGAGAAGGTTAAGTATGTGAGCTGATGACCTAGCTATTTCCGCCAAGGCCTTGGGATATACCTTATATGAGTGATAAGGGAGCAGTCTCTTGATGTGAGCTGATGCGAGAGACATTTGCGACTTGGTATTCCAGGTTCCCCTTTTTACCCGAGTGAAGGCAGGGTCATGGTCTTCATGATTCTTTTTATAATATTGGCATTGGGGGTTCGCCTTTTTGGGTCTGATTACGGGCCAGTATCAAAACTGGACGGTAGATTGATTTTATATTAGTCTTAGTTTTCCACTGTCTTTTGTAATATTATCCCTTTGGTGATTGAAAGGTTCCTTAGAGAACTGAAGATTAATGATAATAAAAGAACTTTGGTTACAGTTATACCTGCTGCCCAAATTCAAAATCCAAATGCCGAAATCCCAAATGCCGAAATCCCAAATTCCAAATTCCAAATTATAATTAGTATTTTTTGCCGAAATCCCAAATCCCAAATACTAGTAATTTGTGCATTTTGGCGTCCCAAATCCCAAATTATTTGGGATTTGGACAACACGTATAGTTACAGTATTGATAGCCAAGATAAAAAAAAAAAATTTTAATTTTATAAAAAAAAAAAACTCTTTCTTGAAAATTCGAAAACACAAAATAACGAAGAAACTATTTTTTTTTTTTACGCAATATAACAATAACAAGAGTTTATTAAGTTTCCTTTATATACACCGTTGGGTTAATAGATATATTTTATTGACTTAGAAATAAATATAACACGTAAAAACAAAAAAATGAAACCAAGAGTTCTTAGCGAAAAAGAAAAAAACAGTTTGAAAGTATGGGAAGAAACACAAAAATTATTAAAAGAAAAAACACAGAAAATATTAAAAGAAAAGGAGGAAAAGAAAAAGGGAAAAGAAGTAATACGTTCGGATACCGAACCACCAGCTGCAACTTATCACATACTGGATACTATAGATGATGGTAAAACTAAATCTATGAGTTGCACCAAATCTCACCAATCTCCAATCTCCAATCATCATTAGGGAAACTGGTGATTTGGTGAAACTGGTGAAATTGGTGTAACTGTTGGAACTGGTGAAACTGGTAATATTGGTGAAACAATATTTCACCAAGTTCCTCTGGCATAATTTAACTTCTGAATTGAAGTTTTTAAGTTTTTGATTAGTAAAAGGTCCATTGTCATAGTACATCAAGCTTAAAAGTTATGAGATGCACTTCGCTGTATGATCAATTTTGTTCCTTTGACAATCACTCTTTATTGTGTAACTTTAGAAAAATACTTTATAAATTACAAATCGGAGATAATTCACAATCGTTGCTACTTATAAAACTTTTTATTTTAATAAGTAAATGTTGAAAA
>PQFF01000314.1:179958-220416 GCA_003547095.1 Diversispora epigaea | reverse complement strand
ATAATAATAATAATAATAATAATAATAAAACCGTGGGAGCAAGAATCGCAGGGGCTATAATAATAATAATAATAATAATAATAATAATAATAAAACTGTGAGGCAAGAATCACGAGGGTTATAATAATAATAATAATAATAAAATCGTGGAAGCAAGAATCGCGGGGGCTATAATAATAATAATAAAATAATAATAATAAAATCGTGAGGCAAGAATCGCGAGAGTTATAATAATAATAATAATAATAATAATAATAATAAAACCATGGGAGCAAGAATCGCGAGGGCTATAATATACCTGCCGCCCAAATTCAAAATCCAAATACCAAAATCCCAAATGCCAAAATCCCAAATCCCAAATCCCAAATCCCAAATTATAATTAGTATTTTTTGCCGAAATTTCAAATCCCAAATCCCAAATACTAGTAATTTGTGCATTTTGACGTCCCAAATCCCAAATTATTTGNTGGTGACATCTAATGAACTTTGAAATTCAGATAAAGAAATATTATCTTTTTGAAAAATTTTACATAAGATAGATAAGATATATGTTAAATCCACCATATATACAGTTCATCAGTAAATTTTTTTAAACGTAAGCCTTCGAAGTCCTTCACTCCGATAACCTTTGAATACCTCCAACATAAATGTAATATTTACGAAGGTTATTGGTACCGAAAACCTTCATTTTTATTAATAAAATGTAATACTCCGGAGGTTATTGATATCGATAACCTTCAATAACCTTCACTTTATCATAATAAATATAATATTTGCGAAGGTTATTGGTCCGATAACCTTCAATAACCTTTGAAAACGAAATTATTACAATAATCTCTGACATAAAAAATTTCCTGATGTTGTTAATTTAAATTTTGAAGCTAATAGATTCAATATTTTCATAGCTCTATTCTTGTCTTGTTGGTTATTAGCATTGATGTTATCAAATTTTAAAGCATCTATAATTGAGTCTAAAATTTGGTATAAATTTGCAACTACATTTGATAAAGATAACCAACGGGTATTAATAATATTTAAGATTGTTAATTGTGGATCGTCATTGGTTTCTTGAATCATTTTTAAATTAATCATTCTTTTATACGATCCATGGAAATATACATATAATTCTTTGTATATAGTTTCATATTCGTTAAAATACGGTACTTTATTTGTCGCATCTTTTCCTGTTAGATGAAGCCTATGAGCTATACAGTGAACTGAAGTGAAAAATGGGTTTATTTCTTTTAATTTTGCTGCGATGTCATTTTTGTGTCCTATTGAATAATTTTTTATTAATTTTAAATAATATTATTAAATAATTTATTAACAATATTAAATAATATTAATTATTTTTTTTAAAAAAAAATTACCAATCATTACTGATGCGCCATTACTACCAAAATGGATTAGTTTGTTCAAATTAAGTTCATTGTTTTTGATAAAATTTAAAATCTGTGTTACAATATTATTTGCGAAACAATTTTTGAGTTCAATTAATCCAATAAATTGTAACACAGGCACATTATGTGATATATGTTTTAAAACAATGGCTAAATGTTTTTCCTCAGAAATAGAAGTTGCTTCATCTATCATGATTATACATGTTCCCAAAATTGATTTTGGATTTTTGAGGTATTTCGACTTTTTGAGATTTATGCAGAATCCATTCTATATATGGAAGTAAAAAAAGTACCCAGTTATATGTATCTTTAATCAAAGAATAAATCTGGGTGGTTAAAAAATTTCGGGTTTTAAGTAAAATAATTTCGTCTTCTATGAAAAACTATTTCGACTTTTTTCCCCAAAATTGCAATTTCGGGACCCCAAAATAATTTTGCGTGCAAGTATAATCATGATACTCCAAAAAGGTGAATTGTTTATTTCCTGCCATAATTCTTGTTTAATTACATCTACAATTGATTTTTCAAACATTTTTCCTGAATTATTATTCAAATATGTACCATAACTTGAATAGTTATTATTTTTATTTGGGATAATTTGTTTTGGGAGTTCTAGTACTTGAGGAACGGTAGTAATATTTTTATTTTTTAATGACACTAATTGACATAATTTTGAATATATATTTAATGAAATATGATTTTTTGCTGAAAAATAAACACATTGCATTTGTTGAATAATAATATCTTTGTCTTTGTTATATTGTTTAGAAAATCCAGTAATAATATTACCTTGCTTCTCATCCTGTCTTTTTTTTACTATAAAATGGTCTTTCAGTTTTAAATGTCTATCCAGCGTTTCTTTTTTGTAACTAGTAGTTCCTTTAGCCATTTTATTATTGAATTTTGCATTTTTGCACCAAGTACAAAACATGAATACAGTATTGTCTATATCTCTATACTCTAGCCAATCATATATTGATAACCATTTTAAATTTGGAGCAGTAGCTGTTTTGGATTTTTTAACTGACGGCTTATCTAAATTATCATTTTCTGTTCTTTTACTTGTACCGCTTTTGATCTCGTTTTGTTTTTCCATGATAAAAGTCAAAATGCAAAATATGCATTCATCTAAAAATTTATTTGAAACTCTATTTTAATTCACATGTTAATGCATTTACTGCATTTATGTTACAGTAGAATATATATAGAAAGTGATTGTTTTTTAAAGTGAATGACATAATTTTATTGGTTAAAATTTGTATTCCTGATCTTGTAATTTGATAAATTAAATTTTTTATTTTAAAACTTTTTACCATTATATTGATATATCATCTTCGAAGCATCATCTTACCATAATCTCATAACATTCATATATAATGAAATGTGATAGATGCATAGATAAAGCTAGGTAAACTTATAAATTAATTAAATATTTATTATGTTAAATTTAATTTATAAAATAATTATTCATTAATTTTACTTTAACAAAATATATTCATGATTATAATAAAGAAAATCTTATTAAATATATATTATCAAATTTAACAAAATGACCTATATTATTTTTCTAGAAACAACACTAAATTTGAAGTTTTGTTTTATTTAAAAATATTAATACTGATGATAATAGTGATACTGATAACGGTAATTTTAATTAATTTGTCAAAGTTTTTTATTATAAAATTATTTAATGATCCTTGTATTGTCTATTCAAATCTAAAAATCATTCATGGGTCAATGGTATATTATAAAAAAAATTAAACATCTGAAGAATGTAAACAATTTGAAAAAAAATCATATGTATCTATAATCGAAGACCTACCCATAAAAATATATACCATGAGAAAGAAATGGAAGGCTATATTCACAACTTATGATATAAATTCTGCTTGTAATTCCTGTGCCTTTTATAATTTTCAAATTCTAAACGAAATAGCTAAAGTCTTGATAAGATTATATAATTTGCAATAATATCAATAAAATTATTTTAAGAGGTTAATTATACTAATTATAACATTAAATAAATTATTGGATAAAAAAGTACATTAATACACATGATCGATAAGATTTCGTGACGGAAATTTACAAAAAATAAATAAATCAACCAATAAAATTATATCACGCAATGTTAGAAAACAAAATAAAATAATGTGCACTAGTGTGCACTATTGTGTGGGATGTGCGCTAGTATGTATTAGTGTGCGCTAAATGTGCGGAATGTGCGCTAGTGTGCGCTAGTGTGCACTAAATGTGCGGGATGTGTGCAAATATGTGCCTTATAAGAAATACGTATGCTTAAAAAATACTTAAAATATAATTAAAATATTATTAAAATATTATTAAAATAAATTAAAATATACTTAAAATATACTTAATTGTATTCATAAAAAACTACTTAAAATATTATTATTTTGTACTTAAAATACATTAAAATATGTTTAAAAAATACTTAATTTAGGTAATGAGTAAGTATGTTTTAGGTATATACTTAATTTTAAATATGTTTTAATAATATTTTAAGTATATTTTAAATATATACTTAAAATATACTTACTCATTACCTAAATTAAGTATTTTTTAAGTATTTTTTAAATATATTTTAAATATATTTTAAGTATAAAATAACAATATTTTAAGTAATTTCTTATATACTTAAAAAATACTTAAAAAATACTTAATAAAGTATATTTTAAATATATTTTAAGTATATTTTAAATATTGTAGTTTTTATAGAAGTGTGGGATGTGCACTAAATGTGCACAAATGTGCGCAAATGTGCGGAATGTACAGAATGTGTGTGGAATATGTGCGGAATATGTGCGCAATTTTTAAATAATGTGCGAATGCTTTTTTTTATTCGATTTATTACATCTCAAAAAAATTACACCTCAAAAAATTCCGTAATTTTTTCACAGCTTAATTTTTTTTTACGAAAATATTTTTACTTTCAAACCTTCGTAATATAAATTTTTGCACTTTTTTATGAATATTTACGAAAATATACACAACTAAAAATCATATATTGCAAAAAAATTTATCTTTAATTTATTGTTCTAGGAATTCTTTGAATGATAATAAACTAGGATAACAGGGGCTGTTGTAAGTCCAGAGCAAATTGTATTGATTATTTATTATTTAATTTTATTTATCCATAGATCTATCAAAAACCATACTTTTGCAAACTCGTCAATACAATCACGTGTGCGGACAGACGGACAAAATTCTGCTAAGGCACTCTAGTGGGGTTGATCATGTGACACATTGCATATTTATGTCACGTGTGCGGACAGACGGACATTTTTTGCTAAGGTCTCTACTATGCTTGAAAATGTAAGTCCTTCGCTATGCTCCGGACAATTATAGCATAAAATATTTCAGATATTTTATTCTTATTTTAATTATTTTAATTTAACCAATTAAATTATGTTATACTTAAACAAGTGTGATAAAAAATTTATTTAACAAAAATTTATCTAAAATATCTTTTTTAAAAATTTAACATCTGTTTAAATTGACAAAAGAACTGTAGGGCAAGAATAATAAGAAAACCGTGGGAGCAAAAATTGCGGGGCTATAATAATAATAATAATAATAATAAACCTGTGGGAGCAAGAATCGTGGGGGCTATAATAATAATAATAATAATAATAATAAAACCGTGAGGCAAGAATCGCGAGAGTTATAATAATAATAATAATAATAATAATAAAACCGTGGGAGCAAGAATCGCGGGGGCTATAATAATAATAATAATAATAATAATAATAAAACCGTGGGAGCAAGAATCGCAGGGGCTATAATAATAATAATAATAATAATAATAATAATAATAAAACTGTGAGGCAAGAATCGCGAGGGTTATAATAATAATAATAATAATAATAATAATAAAACCGTGGGAGCAAGAATCGCAGGGGCTATAATAATAATAATAATAATAATAATAATAATAATAAAACTGTGAGGCAAGAATCGCGAGGGTTATAATAATAATAATAATAATAAAATCGTGGAAGCAAGAATCGTGGGGGCTATAATAATAATAATAATAAGAATAAAACCGTGGGAGCAAGAATCGCGGGGGCTATAATAATAATAATAAAATAATAATAATAAAACCGTGGGAGCAAAAATCGCGGGGCTATAATAATAATAATAATAATAATAATAAACCCGTGGGAGCAAGAATCGCGAGGGTTATAATAATAATAATAATAATAATAATAAAATAATAATAATAAAACCGTGGGAGCAAAAATCGCGGGGCTATAATAATAATAATAATAATAATAATAAAACCGTGAGGCAAGAATCGCGAGAGTTATAATAATAATAATAATAATAATAATAAAACCGTGAGGCAAGAATCGCGAGAGTTATAATAATAATAATAATAATAATAATAAAACCGTGAGGCAAGAATCGCGAGAGTTATAATAATAATAATAATAATAATAATAAAACCATGGGAGCAAGAATCGCGAGGGCTATAATATACCTGCCGCCCAAATTCAAAATCCAAATGCCAAAATCCCAAATACCAAAATCCCAAATCCCAAATCCCAAATCCCAAATTATAATTAGTATTTTTTGCCGAAATTTCAAATCCCAAATCCCAAATACTAGTAATTTGTGCATTTTGACGTCCCAAATCCCAAATTATTTGGGATTTGGGTATACGTGTTACCCAAATCTCAAATAATTTGGGATTTGGGACGTCAAAATGCACAAATTACTAGTATTTGGGATTTGGGATTTGAAATTTCGGCAAAAAATACTAATTATAATTTGGGATTTGGGATTTGGGATTTGGGATTTTGGTATTTGGGATTTTGGCATTTGGATTTTGAATTTGGGCGGCAGGTATAGATTTGGGCAACACGTATAGGCTATAATAATAATAATAATAAAATCGTGGGAGCAAGAATCGCGAGGGCTATAATAATAATAATAATAATAATAAAACCGTGAGGCAAGAATCGCGAGGGTTATAATAATAATAATAATAATAATAATAATAATAATAAAACTGTGGGAGCAAGAATCGCGGAGCTATAATAATAATAATAATAATAATAATAATAATAAAACCGTGGGAGCAAGAATCGCGAGGGCTATAATAATAATAATAATAATAATAATAAAACCGTGGGAGCGAGAATCGCGAGGGCTATAGTAATAATAATAATAATAATAAATCTTTTGAATATTACTTTTATTTTTTTTATTTTTTTTTTAATATTTAGACTTGGTTTAAAGGTATATTTTGTTGATTTTCTCTAAGATTGTATTGGGTTGTGATCTATAAACTTTTTTTATAACGTGATGCTTACATGAAGTCATGTTTTACATGCTAACATGTATATATAAGCAGGTGCCCAGATGTTAGCTGGTAGTGTTTAGTTTGAAAGAGTTTTTGTGATTCCGAAAATGCAATCTTTTTTATAATTTTTATTTTTTTTCCTTCTGTAAGAATTAGTTAAACTTACAGTTGTATTTTTATTTAAATTCTTTTATATAGTTTAAATTTTTATAAATAAAAATAAATATAAATAAATATAAACTTATGGAGTAGAGAAAGAACTGCCATCTTAAGATTTAGGGATCTGAGCAGACATGTTTTAACATGTTTTATTCCTCTCTCTTGTTTCTACTCCATAATGAAGTAAGGTAAGGAACTGCCATCTTAGGATTTAAGGATCTGAGCAGATATGTTTTAACGTGTTTTATTTCTCCCTCTTGATTTCTACTTCACAAATTATTATTATAAAGTGATAAAGTAATAAAGTGATAAAGTAATAAAGTGATAAAGTGATAAAATAATAAAGTGACAAAGTGATAAAGTGACAAAGTGATAAAGTGACAAAGTGATAAAGTAATAAAGTGACAAAGATCATATGAAAATGAAGATGAAGAAGAAAATAATAATAAAAAAAATAATTCGGAACTATTCAAAAATTAAAAATTTGTACGAGCGCACACTCCGTACATTGAATTTCAAACACTGCACTGGACATGATATATATAATAATGTGATATAAATGTATAATAAAAATTAAAAGATATTTAGATCAAAAAATTCAATTTGATATTTATAATATCTCTATAATATTTTGTATATATTAATAATATTTGTAAATATTTGAAATATCTTAATTATATTTTGTAATAAATTTTAATCTCTGCAATATTTTATAATAATTTTTGATTAAAAATAATTAATTAAAAATTATAGATATCAAATTAATATTTATTAAATGTTGAATCGGTATTTTGTAAAGATAATTTTTGATTAAAAAATTATATCGCATAAATGTCAAATAGATATTTATTAAATGTCGAATTGATATTTTTAGATATCTTTACGATATTTTGTGAAAATAATTTTTGATTAAAAATTTATATTACATAGATATCAAATCAATATTTATTAAATGTCAAATCGATATTTTAAAGATATCTCTATGATATTTTGTAAAAATAATTTTTAATTAAAAAATTATATCATATAAATGTCAATTCGATATTTATTAAATATCAAATTAATATTTTAAAGATATTTCTGGAATATTTTGTAAGAATAATTTTTGATTAAAAAATATTATTGCATAGATGTCAATTTGATATTTATTAAATGTCGAATCAATATTTTTTAGATAATAAAATTTATTAATTAAAATATATCACAATGATATTGGATTTATAATTTATAATATAATTTCGATAATTTATAATATTTTTTTTTTTTTTTTTTTTTTTTTTTGTTTCAGCAAGGCCTCACCTCAAATTTTATTAATTAGAAAAACAGAAAGTTTCTTATACATAAGATACATAACTTATTCTAATGACTATTAGTTAAAGATGAGACTCAGACTAACCCGAAAGGACATGCCTGCAACCTACCGCCTGATAATAACAATTGCCCTCAGCATGTTAAGGCCCTGCCGAACAACCTATTTTATACAACCAAGTCCAATTACAGCTATCTTTGATAACATGATTATATATAAATCTATTTAATGAAAATAAAAAAGAAATTTTGCTTCTACTATAATTATGATTGCTTTTATTTATAATGTTTGTTACACCTTGTGTAGTATTGTTGAGTACACTATTGTTATCTGTATTATTGGTCTGAGATGTTACTGTTGTATCAAGTGTCTCGTTACGGACCTTCTTTTTCCATTTATTATTACTGATTCCATTCTCAGTTTCCCACTTTTTAACCGCTGTACATCTATCCTTTTAAATATGAGTATGTAAGAAGAGTTTAAATTGGTTAAATACGTCTTCTATTATTTGATCAGCCAACTTATGCGTTACAACTTTTTGCAAAATTATATCATATACAGTTATCGGGATCAATCCCAACATAACATCAATGAATGATAAGTGATCCGCGTCTCGCATGCTCACATCTCGAGGAATATGAAGTTCCTTTAATGCTTCTAGTGTTTTGTACATATTTTTGCACGTATCCCCACATGTTACGGTAGTCGTCTTGCTTACTAACAAATTAATAAATTTATTTCTACATGAGTGTATATCAATTAAATTTTTTGAATATGTCAACACATGTACTTGATCTTCTTTTTCTAGATTGCACCGGATACAAGAATTGTTTTCATATATCTTTGAGAATCTGTCCTTTAACTTCTCTAGTGTGGGCAGTTCATTATTAAATAATTTAACATTAAAAGCTCTTTGCCGGGTTTCCTTGTTATCTGTTACATTGCGATCAATATAAGAAAGCATTGTCATTCTCCATGACGACTCCCACTGAATCTGCTTGCTTTTAAAAGCAGAAATTGTAGAGATGTTCTGATTGAGCAGTCTCCATTTTATCGAGTATTTGGCCTTACCCAATTTTTTAGTAAAATGTCTTAAAGGCTCCTCAATTGTTTCTGTATTCCAATAACTCACTGCATTTACAAACGTTAAAGACTACAAGTCTGGGAAGCATACAGGTTTAAGACAACCTTCTCTTGCTAATTTATCTGCCGTTTCATTGTGGATAACTCCCGAGTGCGCTTTGACTTTTTCCAGCCGGAGTGTTAAGTTCTGAACGTTAGCTATTTCTTTTATAGCTTTGACGATTGTCCAATTTTTAAGTTTCCTATGTGCTTTTCTTGGGTTGGCAGCTGCATTAGCTATAGCATCAATAGCCGCCTGGCTATCCGTAAAGATATATAACTTTGAATGCTTTGGGGTAGCATAAACTGCCGTCAGAATTGCCATAAGTTCCGCACGTGTCGACGACGCGAAATTTTCTACTTTACCACTAAAATTAAACTCTGTATCATTCTCGTCGAGTGCACACCACCCGCAACCCATTGTTGTTACGTGTGAATTATTATTATCATTTTTAATTAAGGATCCATCCGTATATATCCTAATTGACATACTACTAGAAAGTTTTAAACGAATGTCATCAAGTTTAGTCTGAATGTTTTCTTGTGTCCAGAAATTTTAAAATTTCGTGAACATAGTTGTTCTATCTCGTACATTGTTACTAATGTAAACAGTTGGAGGGTCTATGGAATGTATTGAACCAACTGGTAATGAATCTTCTATAATTTTACTGATACCGTCTCTAATGGCATTCTGAGATGAGCGAAGTCGAAGTCTATTTGAACGATCTGAAGTTGATCGTAGTGACACTACATTTCTAACCACGTTTATACTAACGGATTTTGCCATGCTCGTCTTGATAAGACATACATCTTGATTTTTAAAATTGGTAACAAGACTCCTGTCACCTTGGGCACAGCCTGTACATTTTTCTAAAACTGAGTTTCCTGAGCTTTGTGAGCTAACTTCTTTGGTATAATGTTGAATTGTGAATTCGTCTTTATTAAGCATTTTTCTTTTTTTCCCAATAAGTGGGTGAGTTCCTTCATCATTTTGTATTGTTACCCAATTAATACTATTGCTTTGTTTGCCAATATTCCAGTTACATATATTATATCGTTCACCCAAAGTTGCCTGCATTTCTGCCGACAAAACTCGTGTTTTAATATCTGTTAATAATTTGTTTTCAAGTGTTTTGAACCAATCAGATTTAAGGTCCCGCCGGTCATTGTTAGTAATTTCTTGCCAGTGTAAGAGTATTTTACCATTATATGAAACTAACTGTTCCAGAAACATCAGTTGCCTGTTTCGCAGACTTTTTCTGATCAACCGATATTGACTTTCGTCATCTAATATCTCTTCTATTGTGATATTACCCCTCTTAATTAATAGATTGTCGTTAAGATTTTTGGATAACTTGAATGTCAGATCATGTGTTTTACAAATAACTAATATATCGTTTATCAGGGACCGTCCCCGTTTAGTTTTCATTGTAAATAACGATTTAGTTATACTTTATCCTGATCAAAAAGAATTTTGGAGGTGTTGTAGGCGTACTCGCGTGGAGCAACCCAACATACCTTTATCATTTAATCTATTAAACAAATTATTACTTTGCATTTGTAACTGACGATCCCACAAATGATATACATCATATGCTTCTTTTGCATGTGTTAGAGCATTTGGCGCCGTAATGGGTAGTAACGCCTTATTTTTGATCATCGAAATGAATTTAGTTGTAATCTTTAAACATTCCTTTTCTGAAAGCGTCATATCATTTAGACTATACTCTAGCATTGGTATTACAACCGCATTGAAAATATAAATTGCTTGTTTATCTGTAATAGGTTTTCCTTTAAGAATATTGGCCATATAATTTGTTAACTTTTTAAGTCGATTCTTTTGAAACTGTTTGGAACCATTTTCCGTAACATAGACTCCAAGTGATCTAACGGGATAGTCCTTTGCCATAGGGTATAATATTTCATCTCCCATTAGTAAGCCTTCCAATTTGGTTTGAGAGTTTACGTTGATGGCAATTAGGTATGATTTACTTTTATTAATTGTAATATCGTTTATTTAATAAAATTCATTTGCAATTGTAGGTATTTCTTCCATATTTTGTTTGTTAGGGGCGATCCAATTCGTATCGTCCACATAGGCAGCCACAGAGGCTTGTACACTAAGTCTTTTCTTTGATTGCGAGTATACTTGCACGCAAAATTATTTTGGGGCCCCGAAATTGCAATTTTGGGGAAAAAAGTCGAAATAGTTTTTCATAGAAGACGAAATTATTTTACTTAAAACCCGAAATTTTTTGACCACCTAGATTTATTCTTTGATTGAAGATACACATAATTGGATATTTTTTTTACTTCCATATATAGAATGGATTCTGCATAAATCTTAAAAAGTCGAAATACCTCAAAAATCCAAAATCAATTTTGGGAACATGTATAATTGCGAGTGTAGGTTACTAATCCATTTTTCTTTCATAGTATAGCCCAACTTAGTTTCTGCTATCCGATGCACTAATGGGTCATAAAAAATCCGCCAGAAAAGGGGGAAATAATATCTCTTTAATCTATACCATCTTCTACATTATAAGCTAACGTATTACCATGAGATGTAAGGACTTGGTTTTTTCTATTACGTAATAGTTTCTTTATTAAGCTAACGAAGCGTTTAGATATTCTAATATGACGTAATGCCAATATTAGTGACTCTGCACTAACCGAGTCAAAGGCTTTGCTTATATCTTGAAACATAATCCATAACTCTCTTTTGTTATCACGAGCATCCTCCATGATATTGTTAATAACATAAATAGGACTTTGCATGTCGTCTCCTGGTAAACCAGTATAGTTGTGTTTTGATAAGATTTTTTTAGTACTAAAGATATTAGCTAACCTATTATTCATTATTTTCATAAAAATTTTTCGACCTGTTTCCAGAAGTGTAATTGGTCTCGTTATATTCAGATCGTTAGCCCACGCAGTAGTTTTTGGGATTGGATATATGTATCTTAGTTTCTACTCACGTGACATGTCATTTATATTTAAGGACATATTTATAATATTTCTTAAAACTTCAACCACATTACCCGGCAAGTGTTTAAACCATTCGTATTGTAAATTTGATTGTCCCGGTGCTTTCTTATTAGGCAACTTAGAGATAATGTCTTCTAATTCATCAGTACCTACTTCCGAGAGTAGTGTATCGTACCATGCGATATTAATGTTTTCTTTAGATATATAAAATATCTCCCACTTACGCAAAAGATTAGTGTCTAAGTTCCGTTTTCTAGTCCAGTTGCTGAAGTGATTTTTAACGATCCCCTTAATTGTTTCTCCATCATTAACTATCACTGGATTGTCATTAGCATCTGTCGTTATCAAATAATTCATCACAATCGATTGTCTAGGTTTATCCAAGATACTATTAATCATGTGTTTTGGATTTTTTTTAAGATCATCCCACCGGCGTTCAATTGCCTTTTGAATACGTTGGAGTGTTTCTTTCTTTTTTTCCACACGTGCAATTCCTTGATAATGTAGACTTTCTGCTCTTAGAGCATCCATAAAATCAGGGATTGAGTTGTTTTCTTTGAATAGTTTCTCAATACTATAGTTAAGATTAATTAGTTTTGTTTTTTCTTGGGCGGTTTTGGTTTGTTCTTGGATCCATTTAAATGATTTATGTTTGTTAACTATTATGAATCTATATATTCTGTTTATGGATTTAGCTATTTTAAAATTTTTTAGTATATTCTTTTTAACTACTTTATTACGCTTAAGCACTTTATTTTTAAGCATAGCTCGATCAGTGATTTCTGTAATAATATTTTTAAAAGTCTCCCAATTTTTATTAAGCGTTTCATAATTTGCCGTATATATATTGCTTCGTTCTGTGATAATTTATAATATCAAAATGATATTAAATGGATATCCTTAAGATATTAGTTTGCTATTATTTTGAGATATCAAGGTAATATTTTATTATATCAAAAACTATCTCAAATAATATCTCTACAATATCTTTTTGATATAAAAATTTCAAGATATCTCAGGGATATTTTGGCGATATCTAGTCGATATCTTTTCGTTATCGAGACGATATTCCTTAAAACCGTCAATTTTAGTAAAGTTATTTCCTTCGTGGATAATGATTCCTATAGTATTAGGTCTTGATGATAATAGTCCTTTCATTTCATTTATTGTACTATTTTCCAGTTGTTTTGTCATTTTACATTGTGCGATCCATTGCAGNTTCTTGGGCGGTTTTGGTTTGTTCTTGGATCCATTTAAATGATTTATGTTTGTTAACTATTATGAATCTATATATTCTGTTTATGGATTTAGCTATTTTAAAATTTTTTAGTATATTCTTTTTAACTACTTTATTACGCTTAAGCACTTTATTTTTAAGCATAGCTCGATCAGTGATTTCTGTAATAATATTTTTAAAAGTCTCCCAATTTTTATTAAGCGTTTCATAATTTGCCGTATATATATTGCTTCGTTCTGTGATAATTTATAATATCAAAATGATATTAAATGGATATCCTTAAGATATTAGTTTGCTATTATTTTGAGATATCAAGGTAATATTTTATTATATCAAAAACTATCTCAAATAATATCTCTACAATATCTTTTTGATATAAAAATTTCAAGATATCTCAGGGATATTTTGGCGATATCTAGTCGATATCTTTTCGTTATCGAGACGATATTCCTTAAAACCGTCAATTTTAGTAAAGTTATTTCCTTCGTGGATAATGATTCCTATAGTATTAGGTCTTGATGATAATAGTCCTTTCATTTCATTTATTGTACTATTTTCCAGTTGTTTTGTCATTTTACATTGTGCGATCCATTGCAGTGTTTGATTTTGAATTACTATTTCTCCAAATAAGTCGATTCCTACATCTCCTATAATCTTTTATAGTTTTAACTTCCCTTCGTATTCTTTCAATAAGTGAGCTTTTGTCATTGTTGTGGTAATATTTTGTACTCTTAGTATTTGTACTACTTTTTCTTCCAGGGTGTCTCCTTTAATTCTTGTATTTAGTATCTTGAAAGTCTTTTCTGTTCATTCTTTTGTTACTTTTACTTCATCCAGGTTGTAGTTTTTAATTATTATTTCTTTTTCAGTTCTTTTTCTTTTCTTTGGTGGCATATCTATACCTGCCACTCAAATTCAAAATCCAAATGCCGAAATCCCAAATGCCGAAATCCCAAATGCCGAAATTCCAAATCCCAAATCCCAAATTATAATTAGTATTTTTTGCCGAAATCCCAAATCCCAAATTCTAAATACTAGTAATTTGTGCATTTTGGCGTCCCAAATTCCAAATGATTTGGGATTTGGGCAACACGTATAGGCATATCGTTATATTCGCTAAGGTCTTGTTCAATTTCTAGTTCTCTTTTCATTCAGGATTTCAGATAATAATTCGTCTAGTTCTTTTATTGTTACTAAAGTTTCTCTGTTAACGACTTTAATATTTTGATATATTTCTGGTATATATTCTTTGTATATTTCGATTAAATTTCTGAAATATTCTAAATCTTCTTCTCCTCCTCTATTGCGTTTTATTAGTTTTTTTATAATTTCTTCAGTTGGAGTGTTCCACCAGATTACTAATGCTTCTCATGTAAAGAATTTTCAGTATTTATAATTTTCGGTGATTTTGTTCAGACTTTCTTCTGTAAAGAATCCTTCTTTTATCATGTTTTTCATGAAAATTATTGTAGACCATAAGTTTTTATCCATTATAATAACATCTGGTTTCATTCCTGTTAAGTTATTGGTTACTTTAAAGTATATTTGTGACATCCATTTATCTCTAATTTCTTTTTCCCATTCAATTGCTAATAATTCCATTTGTTCTTTTGTAATTTTATTCTTTCTATATTTTTTCAAGTTTTCTGCATACTTCTTCAACTTTTGTTCAGGGTCTTGTGTAATAAATGATTCGTCTATTAATGTTGTTAACAATCCTTGTTTCTTGTAATATTCCTTGCACTTCTTTGCCAATGTTGATTTTTCTGCTCCACAGCTTCCTTCAATAATAATTATTTTTGTTTTATTTTCTTTGGGATATCTGATAATATCTTTTAAGGAATCGATCATTGGTCCTTTCAATATTTCTTTACTTTTCTTTAATTCTCAATGTGTCATTTCTTGTGGTTCCATTAAGTTTGGTATTCCTTTTATTTCAGCTTTGTAACAATGAACGATTCTCCATTGATCTTCTTTATAATAATGTTGAGTTCTCCAATAATTTAATTCTTCTAGTTTCAAATATATTCCAGTTTCTTCAAGTACTTTTCTTCTTGCTGCCCATTTTGCTGATATATTTGATTCTTCTACGTGTCCTCCAGGAGATTGTCAGTGTTCGTAAAATTCTTTGTTCGGATTCATTCTTTTGCTAACCCATATTTTCTTTGTTTTCTTGTCATAAAGTACTGTTGTTGTATATTCAATTATTTTTATTTTGTTGAGTGTTGTTATTTCGATTTCTGTTCTCTATTGAGTAGGATGTCCAGGATTTTTATAATTTTCGGACTTTTACCGTACACGTGTTATTCATATGGTCTTAATTCTTTATTTAGTATTCATTTTAGCTCTTCAGCATACAATTTCGGGGTTAATAACTAATTCTGGGTTAATTATTTTATCAAATTCTGCTAATATTTTTTCAAATGTATCTTGATCCTTAATTATTATTTCATCTTGTTTTTCCTCCTCTTGTTTCTGGTATACTTTAAATAGATCATCATATTCTTTTAATTCTTTTTCTTTTTCTTCTCTTATGATTCGCTCATTATTATACAGGGCTTTGTAGTATAATATTATACTCGGGACACAATATTCATAGTTTTCTTCATTTTCCTTACAATTTTCGCAATGGAACGCTGATGTTTTCTTTTTCCAAATTATAGGTTCTACTGGTTGATATTTTTCTACTTCTTTGGTAAGTATTTCTACTCGATTTCGTTCTCCGTTTAGTTCTTGTTGTTAGTTCTGATTTATATTTTCTAGTTCATTAATTCGCTCTTCCTAATCTTGATTTATCATTCGTATTTGTTCTAATTGTTGTTTTAATTCTTCAATTTCCTTTTTCAGGTTGGTTACTTGTTTCCAGGCTTATAATGTATCCTCTGTGATTCGTGTTTCTTCTAGTTCCTCAATAATTGGTACTCTCAATATTTGTTTAATTTCTTTTTCTGCCTGTTCATTATTTATCACTTGTTCTTTCAGGGGGGTTGGTGTTCTTTCGGCCATTTTTACTTCCCAGGTTGTTGTTTTCCATTACATTACACACTTGAATGCAAGGTCTTGCCAATATTTATCTTCTTTAATCTTGTTTTCTTTTCTACAATCTTCGCATTTTGAATACTTATTGAACCAATATCTTTTGTATTTCCAACAATACAGGTGTTCGCAGTGTAAATATTCATCATAGTTCATGCACTGTTCCCATTTGCACTTTTCTTCGGCAAAAGATCTTATTTCCCAAAATACTTGAGGTGCGCACTTACAGGGGTTAGTTTTGTGGTCGTGTTCAAAGCAGTATTTACTTTGTTTCCTATAACAGGTACAGATTTCGTATTCGATTCCTGTTTCGTCATATTCTAGAGCACCATAGGGACAGTTCCTTTTGTTATGGATCATAGTTACATTTGCGTTAAAAAGGTGAATATTTCCATCCTTCAGTTTCTTGTGATCAAAGAACTAATATTGTTGGGTACAATATTCAGTTCATTTTCTTTGTTCAGTTTCTTTCCAGTCTTGGACTTTTTCTTTTCTTTTATTATTAAATTCAGCTTTCTTTAAGATCTGTTCTTCGGTGTCGTTTGCTCAGTCGATGTTTTTTTTTATTGTTTCTTTCTTGTATTCGGGATTGTAGGTTGGTCCATTTGCATATATATTCATTGTAGGGGTGATCTTTATTTTCTTAGAAGACTCTCTTTCGTAATTTCTCTCATAACTGTAAGATTTTTCACGTTTTTCTAATTGAGTTTCTTTATAGTCATATAATTCTTCTCTCTCACATCAGGAAATTTTTTATATCAGTGGTTATTGTAATAATTTCGTTTTTAAAGGTTATTGAAGGTTATCGGACCAATAACCTTTGCAAATATTATATTTATTATAATAAAGTGAAGGTTATTGAAGGTTATCGATATCAATAACCTCCGGAGTATTACGTTTTATTGATAAAAATGAAGGTTTTCGGTACCAATAATCTTCGTAAATATTACGTTTATGTTGGAGGTATTCAAAGGTTATCGGAGTGAAAGACTTCGAAGACTTACGTTTAAAAAAATTTACTGATGCAGGTACTTCATTTTTTCCTTTCCTTTCGCATCCGTAGCATCTTTCATACTATCCTTCTCCTATCTTCAGGGGTTTAAGATCTACCAGTCTGGTTGCTCTTTTACAGAAGCAACAGTGAATATTCATTCTGTAGTCTGAATCTCTTTCGTCTTTCTGTCGTAATGCCATTTCATATATAGGGGTTCGTTTGCATCCACATCTTCTTAAACTATTTTCTACATATCTAAGATAGTCGCATTTTCTATTTACATTTGTTGAAAATTTGTGTTGTTCAGGTTTTCTTCCACATCTATTGCAAAGTTTTGATGATTGCCATTCGTAGTTGTAGTTTGAGGATCCAAATTTCTTTCCGTAAGACATTGTTTTGTTTCTTTAATATTGAGGATTCTTTTTGTAAGTTTTTATTAATACTTTTCAATTGATAAGTTTCAGTATTTATTTCTTTAATTGCTAATTCGCCGATTATGTGCAGTCAAACTGGAATCTGCACGTGCTGCATAGCTAAGTCTATCAATTTTTTACTTATTAAATTATACTTTTTTTTAAAAAAAAACTTTGAGATTAAGTTTATTTATCAATATATTCTAATATAAGATTATAAAGTTCAGAATTTCACAAAATAATTTTAAATACTGTTAATTTACAAAAGTTGGAATCTGCATGTACCATATAGTTAAGTCTATTAATTTTTTATTTATTTAATTATACTTTTTTTAAAAAAAAACTCTGAAATTAAATTCATTTACTAATGTATTCTAATATAAGATTATAAAGTTCAGAATTTTACAAAATAATTATAAATATTGTCAATTGTCAAAAATTATATGACTTTTAAGAAATTTTGTATTTTTTAAGTTTTTAATATTAAATAACTTCACAGAAACAGAATTTAAAAATTTAAAAATACTTGCCTACCCTTTAAATTATATATATAGANATAGTCGCATTTTCTATTTACATTTGTTGAAAATTTGTGTTGTTCAGGTTTTCTTCCACATCTATTGCAAAGTTTTGATGATTGCCATTCGTAGTTGTAGTTTGAGGATCCAAATTTCTTTCCGTAAGACATTGTTTTGTTTCTTTAATATTGAGGATTCTTTTTGTAAGTTTTTATTAATACTTTTCAATTGATAAGTTTCAGTATTTATTTCTTTAATTGCTAATTCGCCGATTATGTGCAGTCAAACTGGAATCTGCACGTGCTGCATAGCTAAGTCTATCAATTTTTTACTTATTAAATTATACTTTTTTTTAAAAAAAAACTTTGAGATTAAGTTTATTTATCAATATATTCTAATATAAGATTATAAAGTTCAGAATTTTACAAAATAATTATAAATATTGTCAATTGTCAAAAATTATATGACTTTTAAGAAATTTTGTATTTTTTAAGTTTTTAATATTAAATAACTTCACAGAAACAGAATTTAAAAATTTAAAAATACTTGCCTACCCTTTAAATTATATATATAGAATACCTACAAGTTATTTATTTTTAAATTATTATGTATAAGATTTTTTTACATTAGACTGCACATGATCGGCGAATTAGCAATTAAAAATTTAGTTTCTATTCTTTGGTCTTTTGTTTTGTAAGTTTTTCATTGATCTGAATATTCTCTAGAGAGTTGAATTTGCATTCTTTTTATAAGTATTGGTTTATTTACTTTGGCATTTTAACTCCTTTATTCTCTGTTACTTTATTTTGGTCAACTGTTTTCTTATCTATCTTTTGTTTATTTCAGGTAGTTGTTATCTTGGTCAAATGTTTTTGATAAGTCTATTCTTTTCTTCCAAGATTCTTTTTAATTTAACTTTTCCGGTCTGTTTATATGATAATGTGAGGTTCCCATGTCTCTCTGTTTTGATACAACTTTAATCTATCTGAATGTATTGGTTCCTTCATTAATCCAAATTGGGTTGATAAGATATAACTTCCTTTATCGAGTCGTTTCTCCACAGTGAATGGTTCTTTCCATTTCTTATCTAGCTTTCCTGACCACTGTTTGTCTAATCTTGAGTCGTACATTAATACTTGGTCTCCTTTTTGATAGGTAATTTTTTTCTTCATTTTTCCATCTCTGTGACGTTTTTGTGATTTCTCTTGCGATAATCTAATCAATTCTTTGACTTTTTGTTGATGTTGCGGTAACATTTCTTTTAATTCATATATCCTTTTTAATATTGAATCTTCTAAATTTACTTCGTTATCTTCAAATGACTCTTTGTTGTCTATTTCCAAGGGTAATACGGGGTTGTGACCATAATTTAAGTAAAACGGAGTGTATTTTGTGGTACTGTGTTTGGTCGTTCGGTATGCAAATAATACTGATGGTATGTGTAAATCTCAATTAAATATATCATTTGTTTTTGCTAACATGGTTGTTAAGGTCTTATTAAATCTTTCTACTAATCCATTGGTTTGTGAGTGATAAGGGGATAATAATCTATGTTCTATCTTGAATTTGTTGCACAATTCGTCAATCATTTTGTTCTTAAAATGACTTCCTTGGTCTGTCAATATTATTTTAGGTGCTCCGTGTCTACAAATTATTTCTTCGTATATGAATTCTGCTACATTTTCTGCGGTTGCTTTATCTAAAGTTCTGACTTCTACCCATTTGGTAAGATATTCTATCGCTACTATTATATATTTATTTTTTTTTCTAGTTTCAGGTAATGGTTCTACTATATCTATTCCTATTCGTTCGTAAGGTTACATTACTTTTATGAAGTGTAATGGTTCGTTCCTTTCAGGTTTTCCAAATCTTTGGCATATACTATAAGTTTTAATATATTCTCTAATATCGTCGAACATTTGATTCCAGTAATATCTTTCTTTTATTCTATTATAGGTCGATTCTATTCCCATATGTCCTCCAGTTGGATGATCATGTATCATTTTCATTAGTGTTTCCAATTCTAATCTTCATATTACTTTCAATAATCCAGGATTTCCTTTTCGATGTTTCTTGTATAGCTGATCATTAACTACTTGAAAGTATTTCGTTTTCCTAATTAATTTTTGTTTTTCTTTTTCAGATAAGTTTTCGTCTATTTTGTCATCTTTAATATATAAAAGTATTTGTTGGTATAATTCTTCGTCCATTTTTATAATCGTGATAATACATCCGCATTGGTATTTTCTTTTCCAGCTCTATGTTGAATGGTAAAATTATAAGGTTGTATTCTTATAGACTATTTTGCTAGTCGTCCTTTCAGTTCTTTTATAGGATTATTTTTCAAATAAGTCATTGCTGAGTGGTCAGTTATTAATATAAAATGACTATATCCCAAATAGTAGTAAAACTTTTCCATTGCCCATATTGCTGCGTTTAGTTCTAACTCTGTTGTGTTGTAGTTTTTCTTAGTATCTCCTATACTTTGACTTGCAAATTCAATTACAAAATCTTTTCCATTTTCGTCTTTTTGTGCTAGTACTGCTCCAAATCCTTTTGCTGATCCATCAGTCATTAGGTAAAATGGTTTGTTAAAGTCTGAGTATCTTAAAATAGGATAAGATATTAATGCTTGTTTCAGGATATTAAATGTTTTTTCTTGGATCTCAGTCCATACAAATAGTATCGTTTTCTTTACTAGCTGATTAATCAGTTTTGCTATTATTGAAAAGTCTTTTATAAATTTTCTATAATAAGATGCTAATCCTAAGAAACTTCTAATCTGTGTTACTGTAGTTGGTCTTGGAAAGTTCTTTATTTTTTCTATTTTTTCAGAGTCTGGTAGTATTCCATTTTTGTTTACTATATGTCCTAAGAATGTAATCTCTTGTTTGGCAAAGTGACATTTGCTTGGTTTTATTTTCAATCCTGCTACTCTTATTCGTTTGAAAACTTCTTCTAATTTTTCCAGGTGTTCTTCAAAAGTTTCTGTATAGATATTAATATCATCTAGATAAACCATTACTCCATTATTTAACATGTCATTTAGTATTTCGTTTATTAATCTTTGAAAAGTTGCTGGTGCGTTTGTTAATCCAAAAGGCATAATAGTGAATTTATAAGTTCCATATTTGGTAGTGAATGCTGTTTTCTCTTGACTTTCTGGTTCCATTTCTACTTGCTAATATCCACTTGCTAAATCCAAGGTTGTAAACCATTGTGCTCCTCCAAGTTCGTTTAACATATTATTAATTTGAGGTATTGGGTATGCATCTTTTTTAGTTACACTATTTAATTTTCTATAATCTACACAAAATTTAGTTTTTCCATCCTTTTTCTTTACTAATACTACAGGTGATGTCCACGGACTTTTTGATAGTTTGATAATTCCATTTTCCAATAATTTGTCTATTTCTTCTTGTATAAATTTACTTGCAATTGGATTTGTTTTGCAATATTGCTGTTTGATTAGTTTAGTTCCTTCTTCTAATTCCATTTTATGTTGTGTAATATTTATTCTTCCTAGCTGATTTATTTCTTCCACAAATATGTCTTTGTATTTGTTAATTAATTTGTCAAAGGTTTTTTGTTGCTCTTTATCTAATTTCCCATTTTTGATATCTCCAGGTTTTAATATGTATTTGTTTGGTGATGAAGAATTTCCTAATTCCATTATATCTTCTAAATCACTATTTTCTTCATCGTTTATTTCTTCCGAGCATAGTCAGTTGATATAATTTTCTTGAAATAGAATTTGCATTTGTTCTTCGTCTTCACTCTTGTATTTTTCTTCGATACTTTCTAAAGTTATGTTGTTTTGTTTACATGATGCTGTCGTTTTTATAACTTGGTTTCTCCAATTTCATGTTAATTCTTGTTTACTCCAATCATATGATGCTCCAGCTTTCATCATCCAGTCGTTTCCTAATAAGATATGATATGCTTCTGTTTTTATTACTTCCATATTAATTGGTATTACTTTATCATTAATCTCTACGAGAAAGTCTTTAACTTTTCTTAATAATTCTGTTTTTTCTCCATTAGCTGATATAATCTTACAATTGATTGCTTCTTCAATATCAAATCCTAATTGTTCCATAGTATTCCTTGCGATGATACTTGTTGCTGCTCCACTATCTATCATGGCTGGTATCTTATATCCATTAACTATAATATCACATTCCAGAGTAGTAGTTTTCAATGAATCTTCTTGATTTGTAAATCTTGCTGACACTTCTTTTGGCTTTCTTAATGCTTCAATTACTTTTCTTTTTTCGTTGGAACTTATTTTGAATAATTGTAGAAGGGTTATTTCTATTTTATACATGTCATCAAAACTAATTTGACCTTGACTCAACTCTTAAAATCTTAATTTTTAATTGCGTCTGACTCAACTAATTGCGTCAATTATTAGTAAAAATCAAAATTTGACTTGACTCAACTCCAATTTTTCTCAATTTTAATTGCGTCTGACTCAATTCAATAATTTTGACGACATGTATATTCTATTTTCTGTTCTCTTAATTTCTTTACTATATCTAGTTCTGGTCCTTGTAGTAATTTAGGTGTATATTCTTCATTCTTTACTTTTCCAGAGGTTTTGATAATTGGTTTTCTGACATTATTCTTAGTTGGTGTCCATTCCATTGGTTTAGGTTTTGAAAATGATATCTGGACTTTCTTTTTCTTGTTATTTGGATCAGTTCTGTAATTGTAGATTAATTCTGGTTCGATAGGTCTCTTCTTTGTTTCTTTTGAATTTTCAAAACTGTCAAGTTGTTCATTCCATAAGGCAATGATTTCTCTATCTTCTTCATCAGTTTTGTATTCGTTTTCATCTTTAATACTTACATAATGTGCAGGAGTCAGTTCTGATTATTTCTATCATTCCTAAATTGAGCTGATGTACTTCCTCTTTGGCTATTTCCAGAATTATTTCCAGAGGTATTTCTTTCTGGTATATTATTTTTGTTATTATTATTTCTATAATTGTTTTGGTAATTATTATTTCTAAAACTGTTATTCTGGTCACGATAATTATTTCTATAGTTGTTATTCCTGTTGAATCCTTTACAGTCTTTACTAATATGTCCCTTCTTTCCACAATTGTAACATTCAATGTCGTAGTTTCTTGATCTGATATTATTATTATATTGAGGTTTTTCTGTTTTTGCCAATTTGATAGTAAGTTCATTCATTTTCTTGATTAATTCTTCAATTGGGTCTACTTTTACTTCTTTCTTCTTAACTTTCTCTTTCTTTACAGGGGTTTCCTCATCACTAGATTCATTTTCGTACTTCTTTTTCTTAATTCTTCTTTTTATTTTAGGTTTAGGTTTAATTTCATCTTCACTTTCTTCAGGTTCTAATCCTTCCTCTAAGTCCTCTGCTTCTTTGTAGTATTGTGCTAATTCTATTACTGTTGCAATATTTTCAGGATTGTGCATACTAATTATAGGTAACATTCCTTTTCTCAAACCTTTCTTGAAATGATAAAATTTGTTTTCGTCTTGCATTACAGGAGCTCCTTTCCTGATTATTTTTTTAAATCTTGTTATATATTGATCAACTGATTCTCCAGGTTGTTGTTTAAGCTTTTCCAATTCTCTTATCCATTTGTTCATCCATTTCCTGTTGCAAAATTGCATTATAAACAACTCTTTCACTTCTGTCCAATTTGGTAATCGGTTATCATCCTGATTTCTGTATGTTGCTGTATATATTTCATTATACCATTCATCTACAGCATCGTTCAATACTGTATAAATTCTTTTTTTTCTCTGATCATCAGTCCATCCATTCATTCTTGCAGTTTTCTCGTAATTCTTTAACCATTCTACTGGATTTTGAGTTCCATTTCCTCTGAATTTTCTTAACCTGAGTGCTAAAATATCCATTACATTGTTATTTTCAATAATAGGTTCTTCATTGTTTTCTTCTTGTTCTATTTCAAATTCTTGTAAATATTCTCTTAATCCTACTAATTCTGGTTCTTCAATATTTTCTTCTTCAACTATTTCTAGTGGTTGGTTATTATTACTGTTTCTTCCGGATCTTCTACTTCGTCTTGCTTCTTCGATTGTTCTGGTTTTATAGCGTTCAAATTCTCGTACTCTTTTTTCAAATTCTTTTTCATTTAATTCACTTCCTAATTCTTCGTCGTTCGATTGTTCAGGGGAATTTTCTCTTGTTGTTTTTACACTTGTTTGTACCGAAAAGGATACTGGTGATCTTGTTAAAGAGTTCTCTTTCGTTCTTATGTTCCAATTTATTTTTTCTAAAGCTTGGTTTAAGTTTAATCGCGGTCTTTGTTTTCTATAAAATTGTCTTGATCTTTTACGTTCCAATTTTTCTGATTTTTATTTTTCAATTTTCTGATTCTCTGAAATTTTCCTCTATCGTTTTCATCGTCTTTTTATAATTTTTTCTGTCATCAATTGTTGAATATCATTTATTATTTCTTATTTGTCACATCCTTTCTTTCAAGGTATTCTATTTTCAATTTCTTTTGTGCAGTTTAAAGACTTACCGATCTACAAATAATTATCCGCCAAAACTATACTTGCACGCAAAATTATTTTGGGGCCCCAAAATTGCAATTTTGGAGAAAAAAGTCGAAATAGTTTTTCATAGAAGACAAAATTATTTTACTTAAACCCAAAATTTTTTAACCACCTAGATATATTCTTTGATTAAAGATACATATAACTGGGTACTTTTTTTACTTCTATATATAGAATAGATTCTGCATAAATCTCAAAAAGTCGAAATACCTCAAAAATTCAAAATCAATTTTGAAAACATGTATAGTCAAAACCAAATGATATGCATATATTTACCAAAAATTACTATACTATAAAATCAAATTATTATTACTAAAATATAAGAGTTTGAATGATACAAGGGTGATCAAACCTCAACATTCAAAACTTTGAAGACTATTATTAAAATATAACTTATTCACACTAGGTTCCATTAGAGCCGATTTCAAATATGTGTATTATACATGATGTCAAAACTAATTTGACCTTGACTCAACTCTTAAAATTTTAATTTTTAATTGCGTCTGACTTAATTAATTACGTCAATTACTAATAAAAATCAAAATTTGCCTTGACTCAACTCCAATTTTTCTCAATTTTAATTGCGTCTGACTCAATTCAATAGTTTTGATGACATGTATAATGTATACGTGTTGCCCAAATCCCAAATAATTTGGGATTTGGGACACCAAAATGTACAAATTACTAGTATTTGGAATTTGGGATTTTGACAAAAAATACTAATTATAATTTGGAATTTGGGATTTGGGATTTTGGTATTTGGGATTTTGGCATTTGAATTTGAATTTGGGCGGCAGGTATAGTATAATGCGTATAATTATAGAGGTAAGTACCTCTATGTCTCTAACTTTCCCTCTCTCCCTATTAAGACTATTATTTTTCAGCAGGTATTTATAGTCGTATAACGCCATTTATAATAACCCTAATAGGTGACCTACACATGCGTTAACTACATTGTGGCTAAACAAAATACTATGGCAGTTTCCATGCTGAGGTTAGTGGTTCTTTTGTTGTGAGAGAGTTCCACCATCGACTTATCTGTATTCCCCTCTAACCTCCCTAAAGTGTTTCCCTTCGTTAAGGTACCCTCCACTCTAGGTGGATCCTAATAATGTGTTTCTCTCAAAGTATGCTCAACACATCGTTTATATTATGTGTTTCCTTTAAGGTATACTCCACATGTCGTTTCTATTATGTGTTTCCTTTAGAGTACACTCTACACGTCATTTATATTATGTGTTTCCTCTAAAGTACGCTCCACACTAATATTTCAAATAAATTTCCTTATATCGTTTTCCTTTTTCATAGTTGATTTCGAATACAAGTGGCCAGTGTCGATTTATATATACTTTCAATTATCCGAGCATAGAGATGTTTCATGAGTCCAGGCATTTTCCATCCGGAGGTGTTGTCACGTAGCTCGCCCAATTTCAAATATAATTTTAAATTCCAAATTTCATTTCTTTATTATTCTAATTTCTTTATTTGTTAACATTCCTTGTTGATCCTTTTTCATTTCAATTTGACAGAGTTTCCTTAGTGTTTCTAATTTCAACATTAATTTCGATAGTTCTCCTAACTCCATATATTAGTTTCGTTTATCGGCTTCTGTTCCTTTGTAGCCATTATCTTTACTTAGTCGTACTAGTAATATTGATTCCACGAAGAGCTTCACATGGAGGCTAACTATTTCGTTCTAAGGTTTTTTTCCATTAAATATTCCTTTCCACTAGAAGGCACCATATTTGTCACCTGCCTTTTGGTAAGACATAATTCTAAGGGTGACTTTACGGTTCTTTTAGGAGTTTATAGTCCTTCCTCGATAGGTACAAAACTGTTGATTAGAAGGCACTACTGATTCAGTTATTTTAGAAAGGGAATCAGATCTTTCGTTGATCATTTATCAATTATTCCATGATTTTATATCCAAGTACCCTTTATTCGTTATTCAGTTATTTCTCCCATTTATTCATTCGTTATTTCATTATGTTGTCCTTAGTTTCCTTTATTCACAAGATCTTTATCTGGTATCCTGACTTCTCTCCAATGTTTCGTTATCATTGTTATTAATATAGGATTTATTGTTTTTAAAAGAATAATATTCTCCATTTATATTCGACGTTAATGTTTTGACTTCTCCTTTATTTTCATGATATTATCCAAGAGTTCCAGGTTATATTATTATTATTAACTCAAGAATTATAATGTTATACAATTAAGCAATCAAGCAATAAATCCCATAACATCAATAATTTTTTCATTAATTAATTATAATATTAGATTATTTATTCCAGAGTTTCAGGATTTATTTAATAAAGTATTTTATTAAATAATATTTTCAACATTTTATTTACAGGTTAATTTTTACAAGTAATTTCTTGGAGTTTGAATTATTAAAATTTTATTATAAGACAATTTTTATTTCTTACAAAATTCTACAACTCAAATCTATTCAAAACTATAGGAACCAAGTCGAATAGGTTCCCTTTTTATAAGTAAACACATTACTGTACTATACTGTGCACTAATACTATTGACTAATATATCTACCATATAACTTACTAAATATAGAATATATCATCAGTAAATTTTTTTAAACGTAAGCCTTTAAAGTCCTTCACTCCGATAACCTTCGAATACCTTCAACATAAACATAATATTTATGAAGGTTATTGGTACCGAAAACCTTTATTTTTATTAATAAAACGTAATACTCTGGAGGTTATTGATATCGATAACCTTCAATAACCTTTATTTTATCATAATAAACGTAATATTTGGAAGGTTATTGGTCTGATAACCTTCAATAACCTTTGAAAACGAAATTATTACAATAACCTCCGACATAAAAAATTTCCTGATGATGTTATACTAATAATTAATACTAATGAATGCTATGTAATAATAATTAATACTAAGTAATACTAATTAATGATAAATGTTAATAATTATATAATATTTATGTAACCATGTCACGTGAACATGTGACTTGTGTTACTATAATTTGTGTAACTAAAACTATTTGACTTGTTAAAATACATGTTAATAAATGTTGCTAATTATTATTAAATGTTACTAATTATTAAATAAGACTATTATATTGATATTAATATTTCCGTTTTTATATAATAACTTCTATTAAAATACAGGGTTAATTAATATTATGGTTATACATGTTCCCAAAATTGATTTTGGATTTTTGAGGTATTTCGACTTTTTAAGATTTATGCAGAATCCATTCTATATATGGAAGTAAAAAAAATATCCAATTATGTGTATCTTCAATCAAAGAATAAATCTAGGTGGTCAAAAAATTTCGGGTTTTAAGTAAAATAATTTCGTCTTCTATGAAAAACTATTTCGACTTTTTTCCCCAAAATTGCAATTTCGGGGCCCCAAAATAATTTTGCGTGCAAGTATAATTATGGTCATGTGTTTCAATATATTTTGACCATGGTAATTCTCTCTAGTAACAACGAGCGANATGTGACTTGTGTTACTATAATTTGTGTAACTAAAACTATTTGACTTGTTAAAATACATGTTAATAAATGTTGCTAATTATTATTAAATGTTACTAATTATTAAATAAGACTATTATATTGATATTAATATTTCCGTTTTTATATAATAACTTCTATTAAAATACAGGGTTAATTAATATTATGGTTATACATGTTCCCAAAATTGATTTTGGATTTTTGAGGTATTTCGACTTTTTAAGATTTATGCAGAATCCATTCTATATATGGAAGTAAAAAAAATATCCAATTATGTGTATCTTCAATCAAAGAATAAATCTAGGTGGTCAAAAAATTTCGGGTTTTAAGTAAAATAATTTCGTCTTCTATGAAAAACTATTTCGACTTTTTTCCCCAAAATTGCAATTTCGGGGCCCCAAAATAATTTTGCGTGCAAGTATAATTATGGTCATGTGTTTCAATATATTTTGACCATGGTAATTCTCTCTAGTAACAACGAGCGAAATTATTATGTATCAAAATCTTTCGGAGATATACGTAATATTACGGGAAAATCTTCGTATAAATTACGGAAATTTTACGTTTTGTAATAATTACGGAATATTACGCCTATTAAAATTTCCTGATGTAATACTTATTTTTTTTTTCTTTTTTTTAATATTATATATATCCTTTTATTTATTATCGATTTATTACCGATTTATTAATGATTTTATTTTTTTTCTATTACTGAAATATTACTACATCAGTAAATTTTTTTAAACGTAAGCCTTCGAAGTCCTTCACTTCGATAACCTTCGAATACCTCCAACATAAACATAATATTTACAAAGGTTATTGGTACCGAAAACCTTCATTTTTATTAATAAAACATAATACTCCGGAGGTTATTGATATTGATAACCTTCAATAACCTTTATTTTATCATAATAAACATAATATTTGCGAAGGTTATTGGTCCAATAACCTTCAATAACCTTTGAAAACAAAATTATTACAATAACCTCCGATATAAAAAATTTCCAGATGTAATACTTATTTTTTCTTTCTTTTTTTTAATATTATATATATCCTTTTATTTATTATCGATTTATTACCGATTTATTATCGATTTATTACTAATATTTATTTTTTTTCTTTTTCAATTTATTACCGAAATATTACTAATACTTATTTTTTCTCTCTTTTTTTTTAATATTATATACAAAAAATTATATTCTTTTATTTATTACCGATTTATTAATGATTTTATCTTTTCTCTTTCAATTTATTACCAAAATATTATTAATACTTATTTTTTTTCTCTTTTTTTTAATATTATATGCAAAAAATTATATTCTTTTATTTATTATCGATTTATTATCGATTTATTAATAATTTTATTTTTTCTCTTTCAATTTATTACCGAAATATTACTAATACTTATTTTTTTTCTCTTTTTTTTTAATATTATATACAAAAAAATCAATTTCTAATTTATTTCCGAAATACTTTTATTCTTTAACAATTATTACTAATTTATTATCGATTTATTATCGAAATATTCTTGATACTTATTTTTTTTTTAATCTATTTTCACATAATATTTAGCTAAAACACTTGCTCAGAAATGTACTTGATCCCCAATCGGCTTCAAATACTACTGCTTAATTACAACGGAAACGAAATTATTCTGATGAAATTCAGTGGTACGATTTCCTCCCTCCAGCGAAAACCCCTAATTGAACATGTAATGAACAAGAAAATGTTATTTATGACATCGAATTCGTGCAAACGGAGGGGAAGATGAGCTGAGTTTTGTTAGTACTTCATCAGTAAATTTTTTTAAACGTAAGCCTTCGAAGTCTTTCACTCTGATAACCTTCGAATACCTCCAACATAAACGTAATATTTACGAAGGTTATTGGTACCGAAAACCTTCATTTTTATTAATAAAACATAATACTCCAGAGGTTATTGATATCGATAACCTTTAATAACCTTTACTTTATCATAATAAACGTAATATTTGCGAAGGTTATTGGTCCGATAACCTTCAATAACCTTTGAAAACAAAATTATTACAATAACCTCCGACATAAAAAATTTCCTGATGTTCTAGTTCAAAAATTTTGGCCGAACAATAATAAATTCAATAAATATATAATATATAGACATTTATCAATATATTTTAGAATATTTTAATATTATTTTTATTATTTTTAATGATTATTTTTAGATTATTTAATAAAGAACATTAGCTATTTTCTTTCGTTTACTTACCGGATTTTAACCAATTCTTGAATATTTGTTTCTGATTTCTATTAAAATTTTAACTAAGTTTTCTTTCCGAATTTTGAATATTTTTTCTAATTTCTATTAGAATTTTAACAAAGTTTTACTGGATTTTGACCAATTCTTGAATATTTCTTTCTGATTTCTATCAGAATTTTGACCAAAGTTTACTTACCGAATTTTGAACAATTCTTGAATATTTGTTTCTGATTTCTATTAGAATTTTGAATAAATTTACTTACCGGATTTTGAATATTTTTTTCTAATTTTTATTAGAATTTTGATCAAGTTTACTTACCGTTTTCTTTCTGAAGTTTGAATATTTCTTTCTGATTTCTATCAGAATTTTGACCAAGTTTACTTACTGTTTTTTTTTTGAATTTTGAATATTTGTTTTTGATTTCTATCAGAATTTTGAATAAATTTACTTACCGAATTTTGAATATTTCTTTCTGATTTCTACTAGAATTCTGAATAAATTTACTTACTGGTTTCTTTTCAGATTTTGAATATTTGTTTCTGATTTCTATCAGAATTTTGAATAAATTTACTTATCATTTTCTTTTCAATTTTTGAATATTTCTTTCTGATTTCTATCAGAATTTTGACCAAGTTTATTTACCAGATTTTGAATATTTCTTTCTGATTTCTATCAGAATTCTGAATAAATTTACTTACCGGATTTTGAACAATTCTTAAATATTTCTTTCTGATTTCTATCAGAATTTTGAATAAATTTACTTACTGGATTTTGAATATTTTTTTCTGATTTTTATCTGAATTCTGAATAAATTTACTTACTGGATTTTGAACAATTCTTGAATATTTCTTTCTGATTTCTATCAGAATTTTGAATAAATTTACTTACCGAATTTTGACTGATTCTTGAATATTTCTTTCTGATTTTTATCAAAATTTTTATTACCGAATTTTTGCCGATTGGCTGCCAATCAGCATAACAATTGGCAAAAAAAAAAGAAAAATTTCGGCTGACTTTCAGTTATATTTCGGCTGACTTTCAGTTATATTTCAGCTGAAAATCGTACAGTCGAATTTTAGCCGAATTGGACCATTTCGACTAGTAATAACATATTTAAAAAATTAGAATTATTGTTGTGAACAGTATGATATTTTTCAAAAATCTATTAGTGAAATTGTATTTGCACACCCAGAACAGCTCAAAAAACTTAGTCTTCATAGATGGTTAACTTTAATTAATTCAATACATAAATTAACAAATATAATTGGCGTTTATTTACATTATATATTCGAGATTCTTATGGTTGCTGGAATGTAGGTGCACATTTTTTTGTTAGTAATGAAGATAGTGATATTATAGCTGTGGCATTAAAAATAATAAGAGCTATTTGTAACAAATGGCATCCTGTATATATTCTTATGAATCAAAGCAATATTGAATCCAACAGTATAAAAAAAGTTTTTTTAGATCTTCAAGCAAATGAAGCGGAATACAAAATAATTTATTGTACAGTTCATATTATGAGAACATGGATGTTAAAAATTTATGATAAAAAAACAAAAGATATTATGATTGGTACATTATATAAAAGAACAAAAATTGGATGTGAACAATTTATTCAAAATGCATTACAATCTTGTCTTATACCTGCAATTTGCAATTATATTAAAAGAAATTATTTAAAAAATTCTCATCAATGAGCTCTTTGGGCTAGTGGTACGATCCGGATTAATCCGTGTAATCTGTCATCCATATCACTATTAAAAATTTAATCCGTAATCCGTTATAGAGTCAATTTAATTAATCCGCGGATTATCCGTTCAATCCACGGATAATCCGTTCAATCCGCGGATTATCTATTCAATCTGTGGATAATCCGCTTAATCCGTCTAATCCGAGGATTATCTGTTCAATCTGCGGATCATCTGTTTAATCCGCAGATTATTTATTCAATTTATTTTTTTTAAAGTATATATTTAACTTAAAATTTTATTATTTATTGATATTTGTTATTTAATTAAATAATTTATATTATTTATATATTTATTTAATTAATAATTAATTTTGTAAAATAAAAATACAATTTTATAGTTTTTTATTTTTATTTATTAGTTATTTTATTAAAATATTATTCTTTTTTTTGTCTAATAGTACTGCATCACCCGATTTCACTAAAAATAGTTCTAAAAATAATCAAAAAATAATAATTGATACCTTTAAATATTTAAAAATTATCTAAACTAATAAAATAAATGAAATATTATCTATTTACAACTCTATAAACTCTTTTAAAACTATATAATTACTCTTCTTTCTTGTTTAGATCTATAGAATAGTAATGTGAATGATGTGCCGATTTCACTATAAAATAGTTTTAAAAAGTAATAGTTAGTACCTTTAAATATCTAAAAATTATCTAAACTAATAAAATAAATGAAATATTATCTATTTACAACTCTATAAACTCCTTTAAAACTATATAATTACTCTTCTTTCTTATTTAAATCTATAGAATAGTAATGTGAATAATGTGCCGATTTCACTATAAAATAGGTTTAAAAAGTAATAGTTAGTACTTTTAAATATCTAAAAATATTCTAAACTAATAAAATAAACGAAATATTACTCACTTATAACTTTTTAAATTATATAATTATCTTTTTTTTTATCTAAATCTATAAAAACGGTACTGCGCCACCCGATTTTACTAAAAAATAGTTCTAAAAATAATCAAAAAGTAATAATTAATACTTTTAAATATCTAAAAATTATTTAAACTAATAAAATAAACGAAGTATTATTCACTTACAACTCTATAAACTCCATTAAAACTATATAATTACTCGTCTTTCTTGTTTAGATCTACAGAATAGTAATGTGAGTAATGTGCCGATTTTACAATAAAAATAGATCTAAAAAGTAATAGTTAGTATCTTTAAATATCTAAAAATTATTTAAACTAATAAAATAAACGAAGTATTATTCACTTACAACTCTATAAACTCCATTAAAACTATATAATTACTCGTCTTTCTTGTTTAGATCTACAGAATAGTAATGTGAGTAATGTGCCGATTTTACAATAAAAATAGATCTAAAAAGTAATAGTTAGTATCTTTAAATATCTAAAAATTATTTAAACTAATAAAATAAACGAAGTATTATTCACTTACAACTCTATAAACTCCATTAAAACTATATAATTACTCGTCTTTCTTGTTTAGATCTACAGAATAGTAATGTGAGTAATGTGCCGATTTTACAATAAAAATAGATCTAAAAAGTAATAGTTAGTATCTTTAAATATCTAAAAATTATTTAAACTAATAAAATAAACGAAGTATTATTCACTTACAACTCTATAAACTCCATTAAAACTATATAATTACTCGTCTTTCTTGTTTAGATCTACAGAATAGTAATGTGAGTAATGTGCCGATTTTACAATAAAAATAGATCTAAAAAGTAATAGTTAGTATCTTTAAATATCTAAAAATTATTTAAACTAATAAAATAAACGAAGTATTATTCACTTACAACTCTATAAACTCCATTAAAACTATATAATTACTCGTCTTTCTTGTTTAGATCTACAGAATAGTAATGTGAGTAATGTGCCGATTTTACAATAAAAATAGATCTAAAAAGTAATAGTTAGTATCTTTAAATATCTAAAAATTATTTAAACTAATAAAATAAACGAAGTATTATTCACTTACAACTCTATAAACTCCATTAAAACTATATAATTACTCGTCTTTCTTGTTTAGATCTACAGAATAGTAATGTGAGTAATGTGCCGATTTTACAATAAAAATAGATCTAAAAAGTAATAGTTAGTATCTTTAAATATCTGAAAATATTTTAAACTAATAAAATAAACGAGATATTACTCACTTATAATTTTTTAAATTATATAATTATCATTTTTTAATCTAAATCTATAAAAACGGTACTGCGTCACCCGATTTTACTAAAAAATAGTTCTAAAAATAATCAAAAAGTAATAATTAATACTTTTAAATATCTAAAAATTATTTAAACTAATAAAATAAACGAAATATTATTTATTTACAACTCTATAAACTCCTTTAAAACTATATAATTACTCTTCTTTCTTATTTAAATCTATAGAATAGTAATGTGAATAATGTGCCGATTTCACTATAAAATAGGTTTAAAAAGTAATAGTTAGTATCTTTAAATATCTGAAAATATTCTAAATTAATAAAATAAACGAAATATTATTTATTTACAACTCTATAAACTCTTTTAACCCTATATAATTACTCTTCTTTCTTATTTAAATCTATAGAATAGTAATGTGAATAATGTGCCGATTTCACTATAAAATAGGTTTAAAAAGTAATAGTTAGTATCTTTAAATATCTGAAAATATTCTAAATTAATAAAATAAACGAAATATTATTTATTTACAACTCTATAAACTCTTTTAACCCTATATAATTACTCTTCTTTCTTATTTAAATCTATAGAATAGTAATGTGAATAATGTGCCGATTTCACTATAAAATAGGTTTAAAAAGTAATAGTTAGTATCTTTAAATATCTGAAAATATTCTAAATTAATAAAATAAACGAAATATTATTTATTTACAACTCTATAAACTCTTTTAACCCTATATAATTACTCTTCTTTCTTATTTAAATCTATAGAATAGTAATGTGAATAATGTGCCGATTTCACTATAAAATAGGTTTAAAAAGTAATAGTTAGTATCTTTAAATATCTGAAAATATTCTAAATTAATAAAATAAACGAAATATTATTTATTTACAACTCTATAAACTCTTTTAACCCTATATAATTACTCTTCTTTCTTATTTAAATCTATAGAATAGTAATGTGAATAATGTGCCGATTTCACTATAAAATAGGTTTAAAAAGTAATAGTTAGTATCTTTAAATATCTGAAAATATTCTAAATTAATAAAATAAACGAAATATTATCTATTTACAACTCTATAAACTCCTTTAAAACTATATAATTACTCTTCTTTCTTATTTAGATCTATAGAATAGTAATGTGAATAATGTGCCGATTTTACTATAAAATAGTTTTAAAAAGTAATAGTTAGTATCTTTAAATATCTAAAATATTCTAAACTAATAAAATAAACGAAATATTACTCACTTATAATTTTTTAAATTATATAATTATCATTTTTTAATCTAAATCTATAAAAATGGTACTACGCCACCCGATTTCACTAAAAAATAGTTCTAAAAATAATCAAAAAGTAATAATTAATACTTTTAAATATCTAAAAATTATCTAAACTAATAAAATAAACGAAATATTATCTATTTACAACTCTATAAACTCCTTTAAAACTATATAATTACTCTTTTTTCTTGTTTAGATCTATAGAATAGTAATGTGAATAATGTGTCGATTTCACTATAAAATAGTTTTAAAAAGTAATAGTTGGTATTTTTAAATATCTAAAAATATTCTAAACTAATAAAATAAATGAAATATTATTTACTTATAACTTTTTAAATTATATAATTATCTTTTTTTTAATCTAAATCTATAAAAACGGTACTGCGTCACTTGATTTCACTAAAAAATAGTTCTAAAAATAATTAAAAAGTAATAATTAATACTTTTAAATATCTAAAAATTAATTAAACTAATAAAATAAACGAAATATTATCTATTTACAACTCTATAAACTCCTTTAAAACTATATAATTACTTTTCTTTCTTGTTTAGATCTATAGAATAGTAATGTGAATAATGTGCTGATTTCACTATAAAATAGTTTTAAAAAGTAATAGTTAGTACTTTTAAATATCTAAAAATTATCTAAACTAATAAAATAAACAAAATATTATCTATTTACAACTCTATAAACTCCTTTAAAACTATATAATTACTCTTCTTTCTTATTTAGATCTATAGTATACCTGCCGCTCAAATTCAAAATTCAAATGCTGAAATCCCAAATGCCGAAATCCCAAATCCCAAATCCCAAATTACAATTAATATCTTTTGTCGAAATCCCAAATCCCAAATACTAGTAATTTGTGCATTTTGGCGTCCCAAATCCCAAATTATTTGGGATTTGGACAACACGTATAATCTATAGAATAGTAATGTGAATAATGTGCCAATTTCACTATAAAATAGTTTTAAAAAGTAATAGTTAGTACCTTTAAATATCTGAAAATATTCTAAATTAATAAAATAAACGAAATATTACTTACTTATAACTTTTTAAACTATATAATTATCTTTTTTTTAATCTAAATCTATAAAAACGGTACTGCACACCCGATTTCACTAAAAAATAGTTCTAAAAATAATCAAAAAGTAATAATTAATACTTTTAAATATCTAAAAATTATCTAAACTAATAAAATAAATGAAATATTATCTATTTACAACTCTATAGACTCCTTTAAAACTATATAATTACTCTTCTTTCTTGTTTAGATCTATAGAATAGTATTGTGAATAATATGCTGATTTCACTGTAAAATAGTTTTAAAAAGTAATAGTTGGTATTTTTAAATATCTAAACATATTCTAAACTAATAAAATAAATGAAATATTATTTACTTATAACTTTTTAAATTATATAATTATCTTTTTTTTTATCTAAATCTATAAAAACGGTACTGCACACCCGATTTCACTAAAATATAGTTCTAAAAATAATCAAAAAATAATAATTGATACCTTTAAATATTTAAAAATTATCTAAACTAATAAAATAAACGACATATTATCTATTTACAACTCTATAGACTCCTTTAAAACTATATAATTACTCTTCTTTCTTGTTTAGATCTATAGAATAGTATTGTGAATAATATGCTGATTTCACTGTAAAATAGTTTTAAAAAGTAATAGTTGGTATTTTTAAATATCTAAACATATTCTAAACTAATAAAATAAATGAAATATTATTTACTTATAACTTTTTAAATTATATAATTATCTTTTTTTTTATCTAAATCTATAAAAACGGTACTGCACACCCGATTTCACTAAAATATAGTTCTAAAAATAATCAAAAAATAATAATTGATACCTTTAAATATTTAAAAATTATCTAAACTAATAAAATAAACGACATATTATCTATTTACAACTCTATAGACTCCTTTAAAACTATATAATTACTCTTCTTTCTTGTTTAGATCTATAGAATAGTATTGTGAATAATATGCTGATTTCACTGTAAAATAGTTTTAAAAAGTAATAGTTGGTATTTTTAAATATCTAAACATATTCTAAACTAATAAAATAAATGAAATATTATTTACTTATAACTTTTTAAATTATATAATTATCTTTTTTTTTATCTAAATCTATAAAAACGGTACTGCACACCCGATTTCACTAAAATATAGTTCTAAAAATAATCAAAAAATAATAATTGATACCTTTAAATATTTAAAAATTATCTAAACTAATAAAATAAACGACATATTATCTATTTACAACTCTATAGACTCCTTTAAAACTATATAATTACTCTTCTTTCTTGTTTAGATCTATAGAATAGTATTGTGAATAATATGCTGATTTCACTGTAAAATAGTTTTAAAAAGTAATAGTTGGTATTTTTAAATATCTAAACATATTCTAAACTAATAAAATAAATGAAATATTATTTACTTATAACTTTTTAAATTATATAATTATCTTTTTTTTTATCTAAATCTATAAAAACGGTACTGCACACCCGATTTCACTAAAATATAGTTCTAAAAATAATCAAAAAATAATAATTGATACCTTTAAATATTTAAAAATTATCTAAACTAATAAAATAAACGACATATTATCTATTTACAACTCTATAGACTCCTTTAAAACTATATAATTACTCTTCTTTCTTGTTTAGATCTATAGAATAGTATTGTGAATAATATGCTGATTTCACTGTAAAATAGTTTTAAAAAGTAATAGTTGGTATTTTTAAATATCTAAACATATTCTAAACTAATAAAATAAATGAAATATTATTTACTTATAACTTTTTAAATTATATAATTATCTTTTTTTTTATCTAAATCTATAAAAACGGTACTGCACACCCGATTTCACTAAAATATAGTTCTAAAAATAATCAAAAAATAATAATTGATACCTTTAAATATTTAAAAATTATCTAAACTAATAAAATAAACGACATATTATCTATTTACAACTCTATAGACTCCTTTAAAACTATATAATTACTCTTCTTTCTTGTTTAGATCTATAGAATAGTATTGTGAATAATATGCTGATTTCACTGTAAAATAGTTTTAAAAAGTAATAGTTGGTATTTTTAAATATCTAAACATATTCTAAACTAATAAAATAAATGAAATATTATTTACTTATAACTTTTTAAATTATATAATTATCTTTTTTTTTATCTAAATCTATAAAAACGGTACTGCACACCCGATTTCACTAAAATATAGTTCTAAAAATAATCAAAAAATAATAATTGATACCTTTAAATATTTAAAAATTATCTAAACTAATAAAATAAACGACATATTATCTATTTACAACTCTATAGACTCCTTTAAAACTATATAATTACTCTTCTTTCTTGTTTAGATCTATAGAATAGTATTGTGAATAATATGCTGATTTCACTGTAAAATAGTTTTAAAAAGTAATAGTTGGTATTTTTAAATATCTAAACATATTCTAAACTAATAAAATAAATGAAATATTATTTACTTATAACTTTTTAAATTATATAATTATCTTTTTTTTTATCTAAATCTATAAAAACGGTACTGCACACCCGATTTCACTAAAATATAGTTCTAAAAATAATCAAAAAATAATAATTGATACCTTTAAATATTTAAAAATTATCTAAACTAATAAAATAAACGACATATTATCTATTTACAACTCTATAGACTCCTTTAAAACTATATAATTACTCTTCTTTCTTGTTTAGATCTATAGAATAGTATTGTGAATAATATGCTGATTTCACTGTAAAATAGTTTTAAAAAGTAATAGTTGGTATTTTTAAATATCTAAACATATTCTAAACTAATAAAATAAATGAAGTATTATCCACTGACAACTCTATAAACTCCTTTAAAACTATATAATTACTCTTCTTTCTTATTTAGATCTATAGAATAGTAATGTGAATAATATACCGATTTCACTATAAAATAGTTTTAAAAAGTAATAGTTAGTACCTTTAAATATTTGAAAATATTCTAAACTAATAAAATAAACGAAATATTACCCACTTATAATTTTTTAAATTATATAATTATTATTTTTTAATCTAAATCTATAAAAATGGTACTGCGCCACCCGATTTCACTAAAAAATAGTTCTAAAAATAATCAAAAAGTAATAATTAATACTTTTAAATATTTAAAAATTATCTAAACTAATAAAATAAACGAAATATTATCTATTTACAACTCTATAAACTCCTTTAAAACTATATAATTACTCTTCTTTCTTGTTTAGATCTATAGAATAGTAATGTGAATAATATGCTGATTTCACTATAAAATAGTTTTAAAAAGTAATAGTTAGTACCTTTAAATATCTAAAAATTATCTAAACTAATAAAATAAACGAAGTATTATTCACTTACAACTCTATAAACTCCTTTAAAACTATATAATTACTCTTCTTTCTT